>JACXGM010009395.1:0-19352 GCA_016801145.1 Umbra pygmaea
TTCTTGAGGCTAACACTGGATGGTCCACATCTCAAAGAAGAAGAGCAGAGAGATTGTGGATCAATAAGCTTAACACTATCTGCCCTTTTGGCTTCAATGAGAGATGAGGACTTCTGATTGGGTTAGGGGAGTATAGTTAATGCATTGTTGTCACCACCTTCGGTGGTGACACCTCCTTTTCTCAACTCCTAACCGGCTCACACTGACTCCCTCTTCCTTCTCAGGTGTTTCCTCCTCTCTCAGTTGTATACTTGAATGGTTTTGTGACGGATTCTGGTCTCCTATGGTTTATCCTTTCATTATACCAAATTGTAAGTGATCCTTTTTATTTTTCTATTTGAACTTTTGAATGTATATATTGATGCTACTGTACTTTGTTTTGGAATTTCCTGTTTTATTATTTGATTACCTCAACAGATTTCATTGAGGTTAAGCGATTGTTCAATCCCCTTTTATTGTTTTAAGTGCGTCACTGAAACGACTGGAGGCCCGACAAGATGCCATCCTGGCAAGATGAGTATCAGGACTCTCGAAACTTTCCTAACCATTACAGAACCAGACGTCGATACTATTCACCATCACCTCCTCGGAGAAGGTATTTAATTCCTGATTACTCCTATCCAGAACATTCTAGACGTAGTTATGCCGCAGTGACAAGAGAAGGCAGACCACGTGAACCTAGGCCTCCGCTACAGCGTTCTAGACGCCAACAATTTTCATGGGACAGACGTAATTATATTCCCAACAGGAACTATTATAGATATGATAGGCATTATTCTCCAGAACCCAGATGGTACAGACATTACCATGATAATAGAAGGAGACCACGTCAATGGAATGACACGAGCACTAGGAATCAAACAGACACCAATGATCATACCAATAAGGATCACATAGAGGCAGGACCCAACAAATCTGATCCAGACTTCACCAACAAAACTTGGAGCATTTTGAAACTGATTAAAGCCACCCACCATTTGACTAACGTCACATCAGAAGATCCTCCAAGGTCCATACTTAAGATTACTGAACATTTGACTACGGCCATTAAACCGGCTGCCCCCAAACCAGCCACACTTTCCTTGATAGAGGGCAATGCTAAATACTGGGCCCAGAATACATTAATCATCTTAAACGATCATTACCAGGATGACATTGATAACACACTACAAATTCTGATCTCTCTGGCTGCTTGGGACTGGCAAAGAAACTTTGAGATTGCCTCCAAATGGGCCAGGAACCAATTAGGCCGTAGGTTAAGAAACGAGACCCTGGATAAGGTCAAAGATTTGTTACAATCCAAATTAACCACAGACCCCACAGATCAACAAGAGGGACATACAACCACGGCAACTACAACCAGTTCTGAGGTACCTTTGACCAGGGTTCCCACTCTATCTACTACCACGGCCCTCTTACAGAACCACAATACGAACCAGATTACGGTGGAGATCCATCCACATCCAAAAAGCCAGATCCCAAAAGAGCATCAACTCAACAAAGAACCTGTGCTTCCACCGAAACTTACAGATCAAGCTACCATGACGGCACCAATTACAGACTGGTCCCCCCCTATACCAGGTGCAGTCAAGAACACCAATACTCTTGACCCTCATCCACTCTTAATATAACCGACTTATTAATTATCAAAATAATTCGCCAAAAAGTCGAAAAAATTTAAACGACCTCCTAAAAATAAATCCTTTTAGGAGCTATTACTTTATACTAAGACCCATCAGTGGGAACAGTTTCATTCCAATCTGACTTGTTTTCACCAACTGATTAGTTCACAAAATAATACGCCAAAAAGTCGAGGAAGACCATTATATACGTCTTTCTTCGAAATATGGACTTCTCACACAGTAATAAGTTCTTAGGATATCTTGACTCACTTTCACTTAATTTCAATCTTCCTTCACTTTTTACTGATTTAAAGGGTTGCTTTTGCAGGATTGGGAGGTTGAAATACGATTAAATCCTTATTAGTTAGGTTCCATACGAGACAAGAAAGAGTAAAATAAATCTTTGTGAAACGAGAGACAGAGGAGAAGGGGGGTTAAAGTTGACTTAGACACGTTATCTAGGCTAAGGCCTGAGAACACAAGGACGGACACACACAAAGCTGGAAGAGCGAGACTGGCTTGTTCTTGGTAACAGAAATTTAGGCATAATTCCTGTACAAATAAGAATACAATAGGTTGACAGAGCACACATTAATTAATGTACTAAAATTAGAGAAATAAAATAGAATGGACGTGCACATTGTATGAGTAATGAAACCACTGTTTGGGTTTTTGGGAATATACTAACTACAAGTAGTATTAACTTTCCTTGTGACTATCTTTTCCATCACCGTCGATTTCTCATTAGCCATGGGGCTCAGATGATTGATTAGTGGATCGGTTCACAAATGGAGAATTAGGTTGAGGATTTGTTGATGACTCATAAATATACCATAATTTGATTACTTATTAGTTCTTAGAGTAGGGTCAAACACCCTTATTTTGGAACTGCTAACTTTTAAAATGATCATGTAGTTGTACATTTTGACAACAAACAGTGTTTTGACAATTACATACAGACTAAAGGTTAAAGTATTTTATACATAGTTTGACCTCATTTTGAACAAACAAACAGAAAGGGAAATTTTATGCTATTTTTATGGCCCAAGCCTTGAAAAGGCGAAGGCCCTATTGTTCTCCTTAGGATTATTATTATAATTTTTTACTAACTTTTTGGTTCTTTTGGGGCCCTTAACGTGCTCGAAAACTCTTGAAACTTTGCACACGGGTCAGAACCCACGGCCATCAGGGCCGGGCTGAAGCTGGTACCCGGGCGTGGCAGGGGGGCTCGACAGCGCCCCCCTGGAACGGGATTTGAACACTTGTCCATATATCAAACACACTTCCATGTAATAATATGAAACTCTGTACACTTATAGATCTCATCGGGCCAAACAACCTTTGTGCTTTAAGTTTTACGTCAGCCCAACAGAAAGTCGGTTATTATGGGTCGTTTATGGTTTGTTTGGAAACGCCTCCTCTGGAAATTAAAGTACTCCTCCTAGGGAATTCATCCATTTGCCCCAAAATGGGAGTTAGTTTTACCTACAGTAACGAAACGTAGTACATAAATTGGTCTCATCGAGCCGGACAACTTTGTAATTTAAAGTCATTAGCTCCGACCAACAGGAAGTCAGATATTTTGCTTGGAATGTGGATTTTCTGGAGAATTTTCTCTCTCTCCCTTCTCTGTCTGTGTGTGTGTGAGGGGGGAGGAGGAAGGCTCTTTGGGTGATAGTTTAGTTTAAACAAAAAATCATACATAGGGTATACTGCCGCAGTGTACGTGCATCGTTATGAATGCCCGTGCAGCCGTTAGTTTCATTTTAAAATTAGCGCCTTTTCTGGGGCCGTTTGCTTGAATTGTGATTTCAATAGCCTATTATTCTTCATGGAAAACACAACAACATAAGAGTATAATGACAGATTCGCTTAAATAGGCACTTTTACACAAAATATTCCTTCATCATTATTCAGTCAGCTCTTCACTTTTAAAGTCATGTCAAAAAAGTAAACACTAAAAGCCTCATATCTTCTAAAATTTTAATTATATATACAGCATTTATTTCAATATAAAATAAACAAATTTCAGAACTAAACAAATCTTCGCCGGCGCCTTCAGCACCGCCCTGAACACGGTTGAGTCGACGCGGGACTAATATGTCACAGGATGTGATAATAATGAAGCAACAAGTGCTGGTGCATACAACATTAGACAAGCTGTAACAAGCGGGTTGTACCTACAATCACAGCGTCCGGAATAAATCCGTGGGATGAGCGAAGTGCACAAGCACAATAGGGCAGACGGCTGAAACCATTGCATACTGAAAAGAAGCAGAACACAGAAGGTTGTGCTATTAATCGATTAGTCTTTTAGGTAGTCCAGAGCGCGCTCCCCACTGAGTCTCAACTTAAGACGGAAAGCACTGCGTTCGTACTTATTGTGAACGTACGAGGAGCATTATACCTTCGAACACAAATATACTATAAACCAGTCCCCGGGTCGAATGTGCGCGAGGATATGTTTTATCGTGATCAGTTTCAACGTGCGTTTATCAACTCTTATGCCACTCGGTACCAATTGAAGATACTGCTATGAATGTATTTTGTCATGTCTAATGTAGCCTATTAATAATGCCACAAGAATGCAACCAAAGCACAGGATAGCAATACGTAGATGTCTGTAAGTAATTGTAAATCATACCAAATAAATGCCATGATCACTAGATTTTATACAGGTGTTACTATAATGATTTTGTTAATGGTGATCAGCAACCAAATATTGATAATGTGGAAGTTACTACCTTTTGCCTTAGCATGACTTCTCACTTTTTGCTGACAATACAAAGGCAGAGTACAGTAACTTTAAAATAGTGGTAAAAAGTCAAGTTTGAGCTCAAGATTTTTTATATAGATCATTTTCATTACTAAAACATCATTTTTATCAGTTCCACACTCAGGTCTTTTGGCTTTGTAGGGCAGAATAGTTGTAAATATATAATTAGTTTATATTTAATTAAAAGAAAAAAAGACCTTGAGATAGCCTATATGTTTGGTAATTTAAAATTAATTTGCTTTCCTCAAGCTTATAGAAAAGCACCTTCAGCAAAAAAATATTTTAAACAGGTGCCTTTTGTATGTGCAATGAGCGAATCAGAAGCTGCTATTATGGTAAGATGACCAACAAGAAGCTGAGCTTGTGAGGCACTGTCAAAAGCTGTTATAATTTAATATTTTATATAAGCACAAATCATATGTTATATATTGTTCATCCAAAGCATCACTTAAATATTTAAATATTAGTGTTTATTTAAAATTAAACATTTAAGTTCTGGTCTATTATTTTCTCTTACTGTTATATGATGCAATTACATTACAAAGTTAAACTATTCCTGTTTTTCATTGCAAGTTTTTCAATGTAAAACAATCTGTTTTTATATAGCCTATTTAAACCTTTAAAAAAATCTGGCATAACCTAAATATAGCCTATAAAAATTATGTTTGAGGAAAATAAACCAAATTAAACAAGTTGGAGAACCACTGCTTTATGGGGGTTGCGGTGTCACCGGCTTGGGCCCGCAATCGCTGCTCGCAGCTATACTTCATCAAATTGAATCTGATACAAATTATATGACCTAATATTATTCTAAAGACACATTTCTTTAAAGTAGACTGCATTAAAAGATGCAGGACCAAGGGTTTTTGTCCTGGCTGCAAAGATAAGAACATGGAGGACACATTTTGTTTAGTCTCTGTCAACATTTCCAAAATTGAAAACATATTCTCTCTGGTTAGAGTGTACAAGGTCACCAGGCAACATAAAGGGCTCCCCCCTGAGGGGGTATGAGAGAGTTATACACTTGTGTGTTTTAGTAGAAGCTAAGAGTTCTTTCTTCACCATTTAAATGGAAGGATATGTATATATATTTGTGATATGCGATTTAAAGCCCAGTGCAATGTTATTATTTTAGTGAAACATTAGATAGGATCTGTTACCCAATGGAGATTTTGAAAATTTTACAGGAGGATGGCCTTTTGTGAATTTTGAGGACTGGGAATCCTTTGGGAGTCGCATTAGCTGTCTGTCCTGGTCCAACAGATTTATTCAGACACAAATTACCATCAAGACATTGTTTAGAACCATTTCATTGTTTTACTTCTTATTCTGTGAACAGAAGTCAATGTAAAATAGAAGAGAAACCATAGTAAATACAGGAGAGGAATTGTTATTCATTAAAATAACAACAGAAAGTTTAAGATATATGATTCATTAAAATATAACTGACATTGGCATTAAAGCAGCTCTATTATAAATACGAATATTGAAGAAATAGAATGGAGTGTTATTGTTTTTGCAATCAGGAAAGAACAAGATACAAATACACACCCAAGCTATCTGTGTTTAACATTCTTCCACAGAACGGGAAAGATCAACAAGACAGTGAATATTAAGTATGGAGAGAGAGCATAAGGAGATGCTTCATTAACTCTCCAAACTAAATCATGCAAGAATTACAAAAGGTTATTCTATAAGCATGAGGTCAAAAGGTGACATTCTAGAATGAGACTACCTTGTCTAAAGAAGATTATTACAAATGAAAGACCAGGGTAAATGAGATACGATGAATACATTGTGATTGAAGACTCTGAGCAATGCTCGAATACACACAAGCTTTGATATGAACAATTGCAAGAACCTGTTGATAGTGTTTCTGAGAGGGGGATGGGTTTCGCGAGCCTACCCTTATTCAAAATATAGCAAACACCCTGTGGCCTAACTGAAGCCACCTATTGATGGAAAAGAGAATTTCACACGTGAAAAGATTTTGATGAATAGGCCTGAGAGTCACTTTCAATGTGACTGATGACATTTCTATTTCTGAAATGAGAACAATACATTACAGCTTAAATGTTTAATTGGATTTGAGATCCTACTGATGTGATATTAAACAATATTAAGCAATGACAAACTGTACACATTTGAGGTTCATTGACCCTGATGTTAAATGAACAACACTGATTTTATGTTGACTAATTTTATGTTGACTGATTTCTAGCACAGGTACCATACCGTGTGCTGACTGACGACCAATTGTATTAATGATATGAAGGACTGATGGTTGATTCTCAACCCAGAAGAAACGTGTTGCATTTAATAAACTTAAATATCTGCATCTCACTGAAGAGGAACATTTACAGAGATTGTTGTTATACCACACAGTATATAGCTAATGATTTTGGCACCCTATGGATGTATAGGGGATAGGGACCTATACTGTCTCATATACTGAAACTCCCTGCTGGATGATGTCATGTACCACTTGCTGAGCTCGACAACAAGGTGGGAGATAAAACCATGGATCCCCTGTCTCTATCTATGGCTGACAGGACAGTGAAGAATATTACTGACATGCTGCTTCTTGCCATAGTTATTTGAGTAGCCAATAAGATTTTGGGTTGTGGAGCATCCTTAGCTATATACTTGACTAGGCTACAATGCTGATTTACTGTGGAAATCCATGGGTAGCACTTAGTGACACCCTGCTGGAGATCCGCTACATTGCATAGTTTGACCGAGTGTGGCTCATACATTTACCACCCGGGTCAAAGAGTAGGGAGATGATTAGATGATAGGATTATTGGACCGTAACAAGTTGAGTTAAGATTTCTTTCAAATTAGGATCATTAGATTAAGATTTTCCATTTGAAATTTTAATTGAGATACTTTCACTAACTTTCAGAAACTATATCTCTTTAAATAAGAGAAACTTTAGATTTTTGGATATGATTACTTTAGATTTTTCCATCCTAACCTTTGGCTAAAAGTTTTTTTTAAAATATCTTTAGATTATTCTAACCTTACACTATAGGGGTTTTACAGATTAGGATCTATTACTTAGATTTTAATTGATTTAGCTAATTTTAGCCTTTATATTTTATACTTACTTATAATTAGGATCTTGTGATTCAGGTTTTATATATAGTTATTTCAAAACTAAGATTTTTTATGCCTTAAATCATAATATTGATTTAAAGATAGAATACATTTCATTTTATGATCAATTCTCGCAAACATCTAAACAACAAGAGATGTTTTAACCATTCTTTGCAAGTTTGTACTGACTCCTGCCACAAGGCGTATCTCATGCCTCTGCCAAAAAAAGAGTAATCCCAAAGCCAAGCCAGTCTAGATCTACAAGTAGACTGTTTGGGCTCACAGACTAACTGGAGGAAATGCTGAGAACACAGATCATACTGGCCCTCATTTATGAAACGTGCGTAGAAACCAGTGTAGATCTGAGCGCAGAAATCATCTTACGACGAGACTCACGTGTGATTTACAAAACATTCGAGTCACTCCAATTCCAGCGTACGAATGAACAGGTGTTGATAAATCAGACGGTTGAAATTCATCGTAATTTAAATATCACGCCCACATTTATGCACGGATTAGAGGCCTCCCCCTTAGAATTTACGACATGGATAAGTGAAATCCGGCAAAGAAAAGGAATTTCTCTGAGATAAAAAGAGATGCTCAGGTCTCAAGTGCAGGCCAACCGCTTGGTATTAAATGGAAGTTTAAAATCAGGCATCGATTGTTAAAGGAAAAAGCGGTGTTGACTGAGGTTACTGCTACAGTCATTTAAAACTATTAACGAGAACCTGAAGTGCATTTCAAATGATTTTTTTTTGATCTTTACAGCAAATCACTGATCTTGCATTGTTGCTTCAACACTTGTGGACTTGTAACAAGAGTTTTGATTGGTCTGAGTTTTCTAGGCAGGCAGAGCAGATAAATTACATTAGATCTCATGCATAGCTTATTTGATGGTATTATAAGCCCTATACCAAACCGTGGCCCGTTTTAGCTGACTTCACCCTAGCTTTCTTACACAAGATAGCACTTACTATATTAAAGCTCAGAATAAGATCCTTTCTCCTTCGTAGAGCCCAATGGTGGCTGTTGTGGCCACTGATCTTCATTGAATGGCACCATTCTCCAGCGCAATATCATGGAGAACCCCGCATGCCATAATTATGTTGCAGGCCTGCTCTGTATAGCAATCCCCCACCCTGCTTACCCAAGACAGAGCCACCTGCCCTTCAGCATCAGATCACTCCACTGTGCACACTGTTGAACCTGCGTTCCTGTTTGTTTGGGGATTTGTAGTGCGCCCTGTAGCCTTAATCCAACGCTGCAGTTTAAAAAATAGAGTCGCGTGTCCCACCCGGCCACCGGCTACCATATTCAGAACAAACATCCTGGCATCACATATGATCTGAACGTTGATTGAATTAAAGTTTTTGCAATTGATAAATGCATAATCATTTATGGATGGTGGCTACTGACGCAGTACAATCAATTGCCCGATTCGCCTTAGTTGGAAACCCAGCAATCTAATAAAATTGTAATTTAATCATAGTTTGAATATACCAGAAAAAATAAAACACTTAATACCAATGTCCTATATATAATTAACTCATAATTCTGAAATGTAATTTGCAATATTTGCAATATGAGGTTGTTGCGATGCAGACACATTCATCAATGATCGCTGGTTCAACAATTCACAGAACCGGGTGGTTATACCATAAACACCGCTAGTCACACTGTAGAATTTGCGTACACAAAATCAGACCAGACGTGAGATTTTATCGCAGCCTACGATCACGTTCAAATTGATAAATCCCTTGCTTTGCGTAGGAATCGCTGTACGCCTGTTTTAGGTCGTACGCACGTTTCATAAATGAGGGCCACTGTGTGTAGATGAAAGGGCATCCAAGTCTGACCTGATGCCAGTACCCAGTAGAAGGAGATGAACATTTATATGTCTTTTTGGCCACACTGAGATACTTTGAAAGGACAGGGTACACATTTGATGTGCCACACCCCGAACTGACTGAAAGATCACAGACATAGACAGTTCTAGTAAGGCTTGAACGACTGTACTATAGAGGGACGAGGACTGTACGAGAGGGAGATTCAATGGACTCTGACAGCAGACGTTGGGAGTGCTTCCATCTGATATTAAGTATCATAAAGGGCAGATGACAACAGTCAACAGACGACAGTCAACGTACAACGGACAACAGATGATAGACGGACTCCGGACCATGAGAAACATCATGCAGAAATACCAGAGAGGAGTTTCGTATAATACCTTTAATGTTAAAACTTTGTCGTAAATTACTCTGACAAATTTAAGAAGAACAAATATATTAAGAGAGATTTAGGTTAGGGAAAGATTTAGAAATAATGAAGACATTTGTTTGTTAACTTCAAGTCTGTTTTTCAGATGCTGAAGAAGGTTTGACAGTTAACAAGAGAATGCTAGTTGAGGGAAATTTAAGATGAGAAGTGAGATGAGCTTAATTTAGGACTAGAATTAGAATGACCTTAGAGAGGAAAGGATTCCAATGAAGTATCATAACATATTATATTTACATGATTTGATTGTGAGCTTAAGCATTGTTTTCTCTTTTGTTCCAGAAACATCTCACATGGGACATCTTTTCTCAAATGCATGGAAACCAATTGGACAGAGAGTTGAAGCAGCCCATGATCTGATCTTCCCTAGTAGCACTGAGTTATTTTGAAAGTTTCCACACGAAAGTGACTGGAATACTTGCATGGTTGATGAAGTCCATCATAATACATACTGACAGTTTGAATAAAGATTATGAGTTTTAGGAAGAAGAAACCAGTTCCAAGAGAAGAAACCGTTTTAAGAATACGTAGAATATAGTATGCATTTGTTATCAGATGTTTTATGTCAAAATTTGATGATTCGTGTGAAAAAGATTAAAAGGATTTATATGACATGCCTAGATAGAGATATTTAGGAGAAAATAATATTTGAGAACTGATAATTAATTAGAATTGGATTAAATTTAATCAGGAACTATCTGAGATTTGAGAGAAGAGATAGTTAGGTACGTACTTGCTTTGTACACATCTTAGTTGAGAGATAGATAATCCAGACAAACGACAGATTGCATTTTTAGATAAAATGATTAAACAACAAATTGACTGACAACCAGAATTTGGTTGACCCTAATGAATGATGTAATATGATTTCCACATCTGCTTACTCTGACATACACATGGAAAGACTTTTGACTGAGAACTATTCAAATGAACTAACTATGAATTCACAGGTTAATAATATGTATAATAACATCGGTACGATACATTCGAATTTTTATACCCATGTATGAGTGTTTTCAGGATGAATTGTTCATCCCGCTTGTTTCCACTGATTCCAAACTTAATCAGTGCGAGAGTTACAGACACAGTTTATACAAGTGTCCCATTGAGAATAATGGATTCTGGAACATGGTGAAATGTATTTATTTTGTTTTATATTTTCTCATTTTTATTGGATGTTTTATTGAAAACATAACTGTATACTGACTTATATTTCGAATGATTTTTCCAAGGTAATTTACTCATGATTTGATCTTGTTTGGAACTTTAGCAATTGTATAAAAACTGGAGGATTGCTAACCATAATGTATTTATATAGAATTACTTTCTATTGAGATGTCCCTGGTGTGCCTTTGGCATTTAAGGGACATGAGTAGGGAATTGTTGAGAAGTAGATTCTATATAATCACATTTAAATACAGTTTGAACAGTTTAGAATGGTATTACTATTAGAGAGAGTTGTACAGCTATAGTTGAGGCCTGTTGGAGGATTCTAGGACATGTTGGACTGTCTCAAGACAGACAGGGAGAAGATTCATGGTCAAGCCAGATAAGACTTTCCTTTAGGAGAGTAGACAAGGAAGCAAGGCCAAGAGTGACTTAGGACAGAGAGAGGCCTTACAGTTCTTATATTATAACATCATTGTAAGCTGTAGCTTGTGGTTTAGGACTTACAGCTTATAACTGTTATATATTAGACTGCTTATAGCTATATGATATATTGTAGGTTAGACTATAATTCCATCACAGGAGTGATAAGAACAGAACATTCTGCTCGAAAGCCACATTGGAACTAGGGGTAGATTCCTTCTGCCAGCTGTTGGAGATGTAGTAACACCACTCTGGCATACAGTTTGCCCACAATTCTCAAGAGGGAGTTCTGAATAGTGTTCCAACCATTTCTCCATCTGCTTGGATTTGTCAGTGATCAGATTTCCGCAGCTGGGTTTTTCTTTTTCTGAGTTGGTCCAAGAGCTTTCCTCGATGCCTGGGTACATGCCCCTGAGGTTGCCTGTTGTTGTTGCATTCTAAATGTTGTGACTGAGCTCCTGCCAGTGCTCGTTGGCACGTTTTGATGTCTGCTATACTTTGCTATACTGATCTTGAAGGGTCTTCTCACCTGGTGAGCGCTTGTATAAAAAAATGGCAGCACGCTTTGCTTCAATAACAGGGGTCAACTCTCCTGGTCGGATAGCTGAGTGGTGTTCGGGTGACTGAGCCGTTTTTGATTTAGATGGTCTGTGGTTGGACAGATGATGAGGACAACGGTTGGATGACCGAGCCCTGCTTGTCTACACAAACAGCACTCTGCTAATTCAGGTGTGAATGTGGATGCCAATTATTTTGTTTATAATGCAAAGACACACATATTACCAAACATGTGAGCGTGTCCTAGGTTGCTTTCACAACCCAGTCTCAAGACTTGCGTGTTCTGGACTATTCGCTGTTTAATTCACTAACATGTTCACCGGTTCTACGAACAGTGTGATCTGTAAGTGTTGTGTACACTAAACTCTAGTGCCTGGACTGTCTCTGAGATTTCTTCTGTGCCCATATGCTTTCAACTAGGGCCCTTGTGAGGACCAGAACAATGTTTGTGTATTGAACAAATGTTTTCCTCTTGCAACCAACTATAATAATTTCAAGCTTGTGTGAGATACTTTCAAGCTCATTTAATCGGCAAGTAAATAAGAGCCAAGACACAATTGCCGTGTACACTTTCCAGACAAGGGTCTTTTGTAAAAATGGGAAGGGGGTGCCTATGACCTGATGTGCTTGTGTGACACACAAAGACACAGTGAAGAAAAAGAAAGAAAAAAGTCTCAGTTTCAGTAAGGCAACAGTCGAACAAGGGGCTTTTCAACTGCCCGGTCGGATAACTGAGTGGTGGTCGGACAATTGAGTGGTGGTCGGATGACTGCGCACTGTGTTTGATTTAGATGGCCTGTGGTTGGACAGAGATATTCTGTTTATAATACAAAGACACACGTCTCAAATAAACATGTGAGCATGTCCTAGGGTGCTTTCCCAGTCACAAGACTTGTGTGTTCTAGACCGTTTGCTTTGTAATTCACTAAAATGTTCACTGGTTCTATGGACAGCGTGATCTGTGTGTGTTGTGTATAATAAACTCTAGTGCCTGGACTGTCTGAGATTTCTTCTGTGACCATATGCTTTCAACTAGGGCCCTTGTGAGGACCAGAACAATGTTTGTGTATTAAACAAATGTTTTCCCCCTGCAACAAACTATAATACTTTCAAGCTTGTGTGTGATACTTTCAAGGTCATTGAATCACCTAGTAATTAAGAGCCGAGACACAAATGCCGTGTACACTTTCCAGACAAGGGTCTTTTGTAAAAATGGGCAGAGTGTGCCTATGACCTGATGTGCTTGTGTGACACACAAATACACAGTGGATGACCGAGCCCTGCTCGCCTACACCAACAGCACTCTGCTAATTCAGGGGTGAATGTAGATGCCAATTATTTTGTTTATAATACAAAAACAAACATCTTACCAAACATGTGAGCGTGTCCTAGGGTGCTTTCACAACCCAGTCACAAGACTTGTGTTCTGGACTGCTTGCTGTGTGTTTCGATAAAATATCCACCGCAAGCTCCATCAGTCTCGTAACAACCCTTGTGTACGGAGGTGGGTCATTATGACCCGAGGGCAGCGGAAGGGTTATACCCTTCAGTATCCCCATAAGTCCCCGTAAACCCCTCAGGTCCCCATCAGTCCATTTAAACCCTTCAGTATCCCCATGAGTCCCCGTAAACCCCTCAGGTCCCCATGAGTCCCCGTAAACCCCTCAGGTCCCCATGAGTCCCCGTAAACCCCTCAGGTCCCCATGAGTCCCCGTAAACCCCTCAGGTCCTCATCAGTCCATTTAAACCCTCCAGTGTCCCCATAAGTCCCCGTAAACCCCTCAGGTCCCCGTAAACCCCTCAGGTCCCCATAATCCCTTCAGGACCCTATAAGACCCCTCAAACCCTTAGGGGTCCCATAAGAGCCCCTTAAACCCCTCGGGGCCCCCATAAGGGCCAATTTCAATCAACTTCCACTTCCATTCACCTTTTACTGATTTATTTGCCACCAAAATCTTTGATAAGCAGTCCAAATGGTAATTTCCTTTTAATCGATAAATCCTTCTAGGCATTTTCACATACTAGCTAGACCTACTACGGGACAAATTTTCCTTTGTATCAGACGTTCCTTCACCAGCTTATTAACCATCAAAATAGGTCATTTAGCAAGTTATTTAGTGCTATTTTAACCACATCCCTGAACGCAACTGTATACAGTATACAGGTTTTAGAATTATTAGACACATAGTTCCCGTACGCAACTGTGGACGGGTTCTGGGGAATAGGGACATATTTCCATTTGCAACTGTGAATGGACGTTAGCATAGTTTTAGACAATCGTAGTTCCCGTTCGCAAAGGTGAACGGTTAGGGGAATAGGTATAGTATTCAATACACTGTCTGTTGACGAGGAATTGCCCTAGTATTCTTTATTCGGACTGGCTATTACTGATTTTTCTTTATAAACCTAAAGGAATCTACTTTTCCTCACACTTTTTTCTTTCCTTCTCACCCCTCCGCCATGAAGGCAGAGTGAGGAGGGAGACAGAATAAGCCTAGTCTTGCAGGGAAGGGTGTATGGGTGTAGTAACAGCACCCCTTCTCACACTCTGGTTTTCCTTTCTGAAACCTTTCCTTCAACAATTTTTATCTTTAGAACTACCAAGTCAATCCGGACAAATGGAACCCCTTAAGAACATTACCGTTCAAATTTAGTCAAGCAAGAATAACCTTAAACTCAGAACCTACACTTCTTTTAAGGCATACGCTCAAACCCAAGAAAAACGATCTTGTAACGTGTCCCTTTCCATTTTGTAAACACAATAGAGGCAAGCGCGAAGAAGATGCAATCATACGTGGTTTAATTACCAAAATACTCAGAAACAAACACTGCCACGAGGGGCAAAACAGTAGGTAGTACACTCGAGAACCAAACACCACGCAACATGAACACGTACATTAAACATTGACTGACAGGGAACAAGACCAAACACCCAACTGAAATACTACACCTAACCAGACACAATGGGAAACACCTGGGGACCAGGACTAACAATGACGTCACCGACCTGAGAACCCATAAGACAAGACAGAGGCACTAGAGGGAGACAAACATTACAAAACACATAAGGGAGTAATCAAATGCCTGTAACACAGGACACAAGAGGGATATCTATGAACACACAAGGTATTAACTATAAGAACACATGAGGAAATAAACAGACCAACCAAACCACCGTAATAAATACTGAAAACACTAAAGAACAAAATACACGCACACTAGGAACAAGACATATATAACCTAACAAAACAAAGGGAAGTCCTTAATCGCAGCCCATCAGGGCTGCACATCACAGATCTGGGAGTCCTTCTCTCCCATGAACCAACCATGGAGATCACAATCAGGTTCCCCCTTCCCCAACTGGATATACCAATCTCTAAAAAGAGCTTCAGTCCAAACCCTTCAGCCTCTGGGAACCGTAAAAACTTTACCCTTCCATTACAGACTTATTTAAATTCTAAATAAGTCGCCCAAAAAGTCGAAGAAATTTGAACGACCTTCTAAAAATAAATCCTCTTAGGACTTTATACTTCCATCCAAGACCCATCACTGGGAAAAGTCCCGTTGGGATTCGACTTATTATAACAGAGTTGTTTAACATCAAAATAACTCACCAAAAAGTCGAAAAAATATAAACAACCTCCTAAAAATAAATCCTTTTAGGAGTAATTATGTTACACTAAGACCCATCCCTCGGAAAGGTTTCATTCCAATCAGACTTGTTTTCACCAAGTTTTTAAACCTCAAAATTATTCGCCAAAAAGTCGAGGAAGACCATTATGTATGACTTTCTTCGAAAAATTTGCATTTCACCCAATAATATGGTGTTAGGATATCTTCTGACTCAATGTCAATTAAATTCAACTTTCCTTCACCTTTCAGTGGTTTATTAATTACCAAAGTCGATAATAAGCATTCCTAATGATAACTGGGGTAATTTCCTCCGATCAATAAATCCTTCTAGGGTTTTTCACATCCTAGCCAGACCTACGACAGGACAAATTTTCATTTGAATCCGACCTTCTTTCACTGACTTATTAACCGTAGAAATAAGTCGTTTAGAAAGTAATTTAGTGCTATTTTAACCATATGCCTGTATGCAACTGTATACAGGTTTTTGAATTAGTATATACTCATAGTCCCCGTACGCAACTGTGAACAGGTTTGGGGAATAGGCACATATTTCCGTTTGCAACTGTAAACAGATGTTAGAATAGATCTAGACCACTGTAGCTCCCGTAAGCAACTGTGTACGAACCTGGGGAATAGGTGCAAACTACCGTTCGTAACTGAAAGGTCAGATGATTTGGTCTAGACAATAATAGTTCCCGTTCGCAAAGGTGAACGATCAGGGGAATATGTCTGGAAGTGTATTTATTGTCTACTGAATTACCCTAGCATTATTTATTCGGACTGGCTATTACTGATTATATTTATAAAGAAAAAAGGCATTTTCTCATCCTCATACAACCTTTTTTTTCCCTCTCACCCCTCCGCCATGAAGGCAGAGTGAGGTGGGAGACAGCGTAAGCCTAGTCCGGCAGGGTGTATAGCTGCAGTAACAGCACCCCTTCTCACACTCAGATTTTTCTTTTTGAACCCTTTCCTTCTTCCTTTTTTTCATATGCACTACCAAGTCAATCTAGACTTAAATTGAAACCCTTAAGAACAAGACCTTTCAATTATTCACCTCAACTTCTTTAAGAAACAGATGTTTGGACTAAGTCCATCCAGACTAATTCAACTGCTCTAAGAAGCACACGTTCAAACTAAGTCTGCCCAGACCACCTCAACTTTTTGAAGAAACAGATATTTAAACTAAGTCAATCATGACTAACTCCACTTCTCTCTAAACACTCGGGCCAACAAAACATACTGGCAGATAGAGTTACATTCAGCTTTGACCTTTCCTTACTGGGTATGCCAAACTCTAAAAGGAGCCCTTCAGTCCAAATTAAACGCTCTAAAAGCAATGGACGTCAACAACATTAAAATCAGTCTCTACTCTCTCTTCCTTCGAATGAAGAATCCCAACAGTTAGCCTCAACTTAAAATGACTGCTAACTTAATTAGTTTCATTAAGCCAGGTGCTCCCAAAGCCTCTACCCTCACCTTATTTGAGGGAAATGCTAGATACTGGGAACAGAACACCCTGATTATTCTGAAGGACCACTACCGGGATGAGGTCCAGAACAACCTATAGATTCTCATCCAACTTGCCGCATGGGTCTGGTCCCAGAACTTTGAGGTCCCAGAACTTTGAGGTGGCCTCTTAAGTGGGCCAGATGCCACTTTGGATGGAGACTTAAACCGCAAACTTTGGAGTAGAGGGTGACACGGGAGTGGATTTTCAAACCACTCCCAAAAAATAAATCCTGTCCCAACCCCACAAAAGAAACTGGAGGAAAATCCCGTCCCGTCCCAATTCCACAAGGGTGACTCCCATTCCCGTTTTGTGTTTTTTTGACCGGAATCTGTCAGTTACAGTTAAAAATACAGTACACATCACAGCAGGGCCGGATTGTCTAGCAACATTATATTGTGACTGCAACACAAACTCTGATTTGTCAGTTCAAAATAATAGCGCTCGTAATTCATTGAAATAATTATTGTTAATTCAATGCATAGACGGGTAGTAAGTCCATGTTCATGTGTTGCTAAAATTAGTCTATTGTTGGATAAAATAGACACTAGTCAATGTATTTCAAATGTAATTGTGTTTTCACATGTGACACTGACAATATTTTCAATCAAATTGTGTGGACAACATATTTGTCACAGTTGTTTTTATGAAGTTTTTATAAAAAATATGTTAAATGCTTTTTTGTTGTCACATTGTCATATTGTTCATTTATACACAACACAATTGCATTTGGTTACAATTCACTATCTTTATAATGAGTTAACAATGGTTACTGCAATAAATTAAAACAAGCGCTATTCTTTTGAAGGGACAAATCAGAGTCAAGGGCTATTCTTTTGAAGGGACAAATCAGAGTTTGTGTTGCGGGCACTATATAATGTTGCCAGGCAAACAGGTTTTGCTTATGTCTCGGGCTGGCCTCGGATCACAGCATACCCTAGCCTGGTTCTACCAGACTCTAATACGTACATTTCATTTGTACATAGTCCGGCCACTCTCCATTGACAAGCGTTAACTACCTTGAAGGCGGGTACTCTGTTGAAGTTTAAAACTATTGGATTTGGATCTGCCATAACAAATCACACAAAATTTCCTGTAAATCATCCATGCAAGCGCACACCCGCGCAGCACACATTACATAGCCTAACCATATTTTCAATTTCCATTAAGATGGAGTCCCATAGTTGCTGGTCCGCCTGTCCTCAATCTTCCAGTAACACTGAATTTGTGATTTTCGCGGCAACAAAGTGTGTGGGGGAAGCCTTCTCATATTATTGGTGGTTGGCATTAACCTAAGAACTTTGTGCATTACACCTACCAACTGTTACGGGTGTGTGGAGCACATCATTCATTTAACCAACCACACCAAAGCAAATATAAGAGCATAAAGAGACGGCAAATAGAATTGAGTTCAAAATTAAAATAAATAGTTTATTTATATAAACGGTATTTTTGTGTATAAAGTTGGGTATCATAATGTTATGACGATTCCAGGTCCCGCCCACTCCCGGTGACAATTTTTCCTGTCCCGTCCCAATCCCGTGGTTAATAGTGATTTTGTTTTCCATCCCACAGGATTCCTGTGACCCACGGGATTCCCAAAAAAAATCTCAGCCTCTACTTTAAAATTCAAAATTCAAGGAAAGCTGATTGCGCCAACCAACACACGACCCCATACCTGATACATGTTTCTCCCTCTCTTCCTCTCCCTCCTAAACCTTGCTCTCCTGTTCTCCCAATTACTCCTCTCTCTGCCCGCTCTTCTCATACTCTACCTTCTAAACAGGTTCCTAAGGAGCAGAGGCAACCCAGAGGAGTAAAGCAACCCAGCCAGGTAGCCACAGCTGGACTCTCTCTTCCAGCCCAGGTTGAGGACCCTAAACAGACCGTGACACCACAGGATGTCATTTCATTGGAGCAGGAGGAGGATCTTCCGCCCTTGCAACCAGTGCAACTTTCTAGTCCAGATGCACAATTTTCACCTGGAGATTCCAATGAACCCATGGACTTGCCATCTGAGGCACAACAGCTGGCCATGTCGGATGATGAGGATGATTTTTATTCACTTCTTCCTTCCTCTCCACAAGTGGTCTCCTCACCTGTTCAGAGGAGACTATCATTTAAGGTACCTGAATCAAAAGTCACTCCTCAGAGACCCATTAGACACATCCATACTCTACAAAAAATGTTAGCGTGGAAAATCACCCACAAGCGCACTCATGTTATAATGGGGGACTCTAATGTCACCAGACTACCTCCTTTCAGTGACAAATCTACAAGATTTCAGGGC
>JACXGM010009396.1:0-27519 GCA_016801145.1 Umbra pygmaea
GAGGCAAGGCGGGATCAGTTGCTCGTTCACGTGCGGTCAATCTCACGTTGATTGTGATTTATAATGGAAAGGTGCGCAGGACCTGGCGTACGACCGGTTTTATACATGTGAATTTTTCTGTGCGTACGTACTTTTCCAGTTTTGGCCGTACGCCATCTTCTGGTATGTAAGCTGCGCAATCTTTTATACATGAGGCCCCAGTTCAGTTATATTCTTGGGTTTGCGTGCTCCAAACCACCTTCTTCAAATCCCACCAGGGATTTTCTATTTCACAGTCAGGTACTTTGAGGGCCACTCTAGAATCTTCCAGGACTTTTTCTGCAATCAATCCTTGGTGGACTTTGAGGTATGCATGGGATGATTCTGCTGTTGGAAGGTCCAATGACATCCAAGCTTCAGCTTCCTCAAAGATTGCATGATGTTTTCTCCTAGGATTTCCTGAAAATTAAATGAATCATCTTGCCTTCAACACGCTGCAGGTTTCCTGTGCAAGAGGATGCAAAGCAGCCCCAGAGCATTACAAAGCCACAACCATGCTTGACTGTGGGCAGAGTGTTCTTTTCAGCATATGCTTTATTCTTCTTCTTTCAGACACATCGCTGATCCGTCATGCTAAAAAGTTCCCGTTTTGTTTCATTGCTCCAAAGAACAGAATCACCAAACTTCTGTGGCTTCTTTGTATGATTTTGAGCATATTAGAGCCAACGTTTCTTGTACTTTTGGGTCAGTAGTGGTGTACGTCTTGGGAGTTCAGGCATGGAAACCTTCTGTATTTAGTACGCACCTTACTATGCTCACTGAAACCTCAGTGTCTGTTGCCACCAAGTGTTGTTGCAGGTCTTCTTTCCACAACCTGCCATCTCAGAAATCTGGTTGCGTCTCAGAAATGTGGTTGCAGCCAGAACCACAGATCCCCTAACTTTGAACTTGAGAACTATGCTTCAAATGGTGTGTCATTCAGTGGCTTCGCTATCTTTTTACTTTTTCACATGTTTTACAGTCATCCTACTCATACTATTCATTATTGCCCCGGTTTATTAATTGAGCGATCAAAAGAAAAAATTATATGACAAATAGGATAGAGTTATTAGGCTTAAGGGTACCAAGTGGAATTACAAGAGTATCTAGTGTGATCCAATGATAGGAGTACAGTATGACGACATCGACACCTAGTAAAATGCCAATTAATATGTTAATGTGCATCTGCATATGGTGTGTTCCCAGCATCAGGCTGATACATCTCATTCATCCTGAATATGTAAACGGATTGAAAATAAGTTTAGGAATATACAATGTAAATGGGTGTATAAAAATGTATTAAATAAAATACAAATAATAACGTATGTCTATACACCTAAAATGTATAACACATCATATGTAAAGGGGTGGTGGGGCCGAGAGCTGTTTTTAAAATGTTAAGGGGGGACTTAAGCTAAAAGTTTGGAAACCTCTTGGTTAGACCACTTTAAGGATGAAAAATATCACAAATTACTACCTTCATGTTACCATAAAACTTAAATGGGAATATGAAAAAACTTGAAGTTACTGAATTTATGAAGGAGACCCACCACTTCAAATACATCACTAGTTTTTGGGTTGATGCTCCGGAATGTTCCATGGGGAAGCCTCTTTAGCCATGCCCAGTCACCCTTGAAAAAAAGTTACAATATATTTAGATTAGATTTATTTATGCTATGGTATTGTATATTTGATTAGCATGTCAAGTGTGTGTTTGTGTGTCTTTATTAAGGTGGCTCCATGTCTTATTGAGCCAAAAATAGGCCTCGATAGGCCCCACCATACATGTTCAAATAATAATAATAATAATAATAAATACAATACTTTGGTCAATCCATCAACTAGTTTGCTCTTACATCTAAGAGGACAACGTTGGAGTTCTCGTACGTAGCAGGAGATTGCACTGAGAAAGGGGACAATGTGCTGTGCTGAGACTGGCTCTTCATATCCATTCCAGACGGTCTGCCTTTGCTGTCTATACTCAGCTTCTGTAGAGACAAAGCACCAATTGTATTGTTCGAATCATGCAATAAACTTCCCATTCAGCAACATTTTTTTATAAATTATTACAAAATGTATTTAACATACATGTAAAAATGTACTACAAAATGTATTTGCAAAACATTACAAAATACTATAAACAGTATAGTAATATATAGTAATATATTTCAAATAAATTGTTCAATAAATGTTCAATTCATTTTGTAATATATTTTCAATATTTATTTTCCATATGGAATTATACAGAACTCAGCTCCCCGGCAGCCATTTGTATTTGAAAACAATAAATCACTACATTTTATACTCAGCTTATGATAAAATACTGCAGTGAGACATGCATCTTAGTTGAATCTCAACATGCAAAGGACCACACTGTTTACAGTACAGAACTCCTATACTCAGGTTCTGACTACACAGATGCACAGCAGCCATCAGTTTGACCACTTAAGGAGCCACTCAGTTTACATTAACTTCTTAAATTGATATACTTTTGGAGCAAATAAATCTTAGTTTCACTACAACACAGATCTATGTTGCAAACACTCTTATCCAGAGCAACTAATAGGCAGCTCTGAGCACAAATCTTTTCATGCTGCCTCCTGTTGGGAATCGATTGCACAACCCTGGTGTTGCACGCACCATTTTCAATGTGCTGATCTACACAGGACCAGCTTTATTGGTTGCCATTTATTTTTTGTGGTCTTTCTATACATTTATTTTAATATACATTACAATAAAACTAACTGAATTTGCAAACAAAATAGGCAACCAAAAACATCCCAAATGTTCTGTGTAAAATCTTTTGGAATATCAACCTACTATCTTGGCCTATAATAGCTGACCTGGTTGCTGAGCGACGGGTTGATGAAGGCGACATCTTCGAGGGTTAGCAGAATCTTGTTTGGACCTCGGAACAAACGGATGTGGTTGATGCGTCGCCTGGAAACAAGAGACATTAACAGAATGACGAGGGTTGACGTCATAGGAACAGAACAAATAGGATTCCAACACACAATGACTCCAGGATTTGTCCTTAAAAGGGCTAAATCTACCAGTTCAAACACAGCCCACCCCTATGTTGCCAGACACTATTTTATGTGATAAAATGAAGATGCCTATCATTCTGACTTGTTTGGGATTGCATTATAGGTCATGTTCAAGGGAGTGTATGATAGAAGTATGTGTACTGTGTAGGCAGGTCAGAAGAGTGGTGAGCCACTCTGGTCCTGGAGAGCAGCAGATCGTTTTGGATTTGGAACAACACAGAACTACAAGAATGTCTGACGATCTTGTCCATAGCCACTGTCACCGCCCACAGCACACCTGGCTGTCCTTGTTCCTGTATACCTGGTGGATCAGGCCCCAGGACTACTCACAGGACCTTTATGTGTACTGATAAACAACTTGGCCTTAATTGGACATGCACTCTAAAATTTTACACTCGGCGCAGGCAGAAGAGGAATGGACACCCCACTGAGTCTGGATCCTCTCTAGGTTGTTTCCTGGGAAACAAATTACTGGGGAGTTTTTCCTAGCCACTGTGCTTTAATTTCACATTGTTGCTTGTTCTTTGAGGATTTATGCTGGGTGTCTGTTAAAGCACTTTGTGATAACTGATCATGTAAAAAGGGCTTAACAAAATAAGTTTGACTGACTGATTTGAACCTCAGTTCATTGTGGTGCCAGTCAGGACAAACATCTGCAGTATCTGCATTTGACTACTACTTTACTTGACGGCTGTCTAAAGCTTTATTGGATCTTAAACAGCAGGGCACTCTAATGGTATCCCTTTAGCGCTACCCTCCTGTAGGTTATAACTCCAACCCTGTTCGATAATTTCAACTCCAGAAGCCGCTGACCTCCTGTGCAACCAATCAGATTAGAGTGCAACCAATCAGACTCCCAAACATGCAAGGGGTTTCTGACGAGACAAAGCTTAAAAAAGGAAAATATAAATTCAGCTAAGTACTAGACTCAATTGTGCTAGATTTAAGGTTAGGACCTACAGGCGGTTAGGACATACAGTGCTAGATTTAGGTTAGCTACAGGTGCTAGCTCTCCAGGAACAGGATTAGAAGTTCCAATGTTTTGGAAGCAGGACTGTGAGGAATACTTCAATAGTAATCTAGAATCAATAACACTGACATTAATAATGAGCACTGACAGTTAGTAAAATAATTTATAGTTATAGTATAGATATAGTAGATATAGTAAAGATATAGTAAAGTTGATTTTTTTATATTTAGTCATCAATGTTTCCTCTTCACAGTAGACACAGTAGTCCCATGTGGAAGTGTTGTCTGTTCAATGAAATGGATAGTTTTCCTCAATTATTAAATGACCAAGTATAATATTTTTGTCTAATTTGTTTAATTGGGATCTCTTTATCTACTTTTAGGACTTGCGTGAACATCTTGTGCTTTTTTAGGTGTACTGTATATTTATGTTGAAATATAGAAAATTCTAAAGGATTCAAAAAATTTTGAGCACCAATGTTAATAGAAATTGAACACAAATGTTTTCAACTGTATTTAAGAATATAATCCCAATTACTTTCTTTAGATTTCTGGTATGATTACAGCTACTTTTGTGGATTCTAATTATGTAACGCTGTAAAACGTAATCATTTACTACCCAACTGTGACTGGGAGTCTGTAGGACAGGTTTATCATGTTGTAGTACTTTACTTGATGCAGTAGGTCAAAACGAACAAGACGAAAACCATCTGGACAAATCCCATGAAGATCCCAAATGCTGAGAACGGATCCACACCTGAAGAAGACAATTCATTTCATAACATTGCTAATCCACCTGAACTATGCATTTATTTAGGAACATTTGCATGTGTTTATGTTATCATGTGTCTGCTACATCTCTTTGAGTGTGTGCCTGTTGTGTGTGCATGTTTGTTTCAGTATGTCTTCTGCACGTGTGTGTGTGTACCTCCAGTGCAAATGATGCCATTGATGAACCAGCAGTCAGAGTCTGTCTTTGGGTACCTGCCCCGGGGGAAGTGGATGCTGCGACCCAGGAACCGTACCATGTCAGCTTCCATATCAATCCTAAAAGGGGTGGGGGGGGGGCAGGGAGGTCAAGATCAACATTACCAAGTTTACTCCAGTTTATAGCTGGAGAGGTAGCGACCTATAGGATATATCTCCAACCACAGTTGTAGCATTGCTTTTAGAACGTATCCATTTCCAGATTAAACATAAAGGGAGGTTTATCCTAAATATGATCAATAGCTGTGATTAATCATCAATTCCACTGACTAAATGAATTCCATCACACGTATACTTATCTAATCCATCCCTTCCTACCTGTGAGTGGGTCTGAGGTCCCAAGTCTTCCCGTCCGTGTCCAGAACCAGGTAGTCAGACAGGCTAGCACCGGACCGGTTGGTCTTCACCGGATGGCTGAAGCCCTGGTAAGAATGTGTGTGTTTGTGTATCAGCACATCATCAGGATTAATGACAATAATTTAGAGGGGAACAATTATGAAAATCTACAATAACTTTATGATGATAAGCAAGAATTTTAAGTTTAAGCAACAATTTAAAGTTTAATTCTAATCTTATTTTGTAAAATGACATAAAAAAAATATTAAAATGAAATGCACTAATTATTTACATATATGTTGTTTGTTTTTTAGGTTAAATTGTAGTGCACTCATAATACTTTTTTCAGTGTTGCTTGACTATGCTGTCTGTCCCTGAGTGAATGAGCTGCCTGCTTGGTGAAGGACATTCCAATAGTTACTTAAAGCAATTTATGAACACAGAAATATTGTAGATATTCCTCCTTATAGCAAATGACACTCCGTTTCCCTATCTAGTGCCTCTTAAGGAAAAAACAATCATATTTTTTACTGAACAAACAAACAAATCATACTGGACTTTTTACCCAAATATAACAGAATTTCATCATCTTCTAATCAGGGACTGAATAAATCATGATATTAGCCTGGAAAAATCCAGACCCAAATCCTAAGGATTAAGGGTCTGGCATTGAGTAATGAAAATGACCTCACTGTATGCAATTGGATAACACTATGACCAATCACCAGTGGGTTTTCGATGAGCCCCTATGGCTTATCCCTATACGTTAAGCTACCAATGGAACTAACTGATAGATTAAACCCTTGCCGTATCCGGTCGGCAAAACAGCAAAAACGTCCTTCTTAAAAATGAACTATTCGAGCGCCGTCTTCTGTTCCTCTTTTAGAAAAAAAGCCAAGTCTAACTTGTTCATTGTAGCGGCCAAAGCCATGTCAAACAACTGGTGTTCATCAATCGTACAATGTTTACTAAGGTTGCAGCACTGTCGTCATCTGTTTAACACGCCTCTGGCCCGCCTATATCAGATACACCGATGTGATTGGTGCAGCTCGGCTACAAGGGCATAGTTAATGAGCAGCATTACATGGTGCCAGAGTAACTCACTGAGCAAATTCAAATTGTGGGTATCTTGATACAGCATGTGAAAGCATTATACTATCGGTCACGGTTCCCCTTATGGAAACCAGACATAAATGTTGAAATTGCTCCCCTGTATGTGTATTTAATTTATCATCATATATCCTGTTTATTTCGGTTTTCCGGCTTCTGCTCAGGTCACAGGTTTCATTTTGCGAACCCTGTGTAAATAAAGTTGAGTGGTTTGTGTTTGTAGCTTGTAATTGTATCCTGTAAATAAAGTTGAGTGGTTTGTGTTTGTAGCTGTGTAATTGTTTCCTGTAAATAAAGTTGAGTGGTTTGTGTTTGTAGCTGTGTAATTGTTTCCTGTAAATAAAGTTGAGTGGTTTGTGTTTGTAGCTGTGTAATTGTTTCCTGTAAATAAAGTTGAGTGGTTTGTGTTTGTAGCTGTGTAATTGTTTCCTGTAAATAAAGTTGAGTGGTTTGTGTTTGTAGCTGTGTAATTGTTTCCTATAAATAAAGTTGAGTGGTTTGTGTTTGTAGCTGTGTAATTGTTTCCTGTAAATAAAGTTGAGTGGTTTGTGTTTGTAGCTGTGTAATTCTTTCCTATAAATAAAGTTGAGTGGTTTGTGTTTATAGCTGTGTAATTGTTTCCTTTTGATATTAGTCTTTGCATGTATGAAGAAGTATTTCGGTTTCGGCCCTCGAGGCAGTTTTACTTTTAAAAGTGTTTTTGCATTTGATAAACACTGTTTTTCATGTTCTCCTCACGTGTGTCTCTCTACTTTAGCACCATGGAAAGCATTAGTTATAGCTATACAATTTGTAACACTATCAGATAGAAACAAGAAAATGTATGCTTCAGCCAACCAGTATTAAATAACAGTATATAGTTAAATCACCATTGTCTAGTTTAATCACCAGTACCTGTTTAAATGACCAATAACTAGTTCAATGATTAGTATCGATGTAAATAACCAGTATCTAATAAATTTACAGAATTAAATCACCATTATGTAGTTAAGTTAGTGTCTAGTTAAAGTACATTTATGTAGTAAATAACCAGTACCTAGTTCAATCACCAGAGTCTAGTTAAAACACCAGGATGTACAACCCCAATTCCCAAAAAATTGGAACAGAATGGAAAATGCTAATGCAAACAAAGTGATTTGTAAATATACTTGGACTCTGAAACAAGGTGTTTCATGTTTTACCAAATCAACTGCATTGTTTTTTGAAGGTAAAAATGTATTTTTAAATTGATGCATGCAACACGTACATAAGGAGTGTAACTTTTGCTGTGATGGTGGTGTGAGGAGACAGATACAACAGTAGCAAAATTTGAAGCAAATGTGCCTAGATGGGCAAAACATTTATATATACAGTGGGGTAAAAAGTATTTAGTCAGCCACCTATTGTGCAAGTTCTCCCACTTAAACAGATGAGAGAGGCCTGTAATTTTCATCATAGGTACAATTCAACTATGAGAGACGAAATGAGAAAAAAAATCAAGAAAATCACATTGTAGGATTTTTAATGAATTTATTGGTAAATTATGGTGAAAAATAAGTATTTTGTCACCTACAAACAAGCAAGATTTCTGGCTCTCACAGACCTGTAACTTCTTCTTTAAGAGGCTCCTCTGTCCTCTACTCGTTACCTGTATTAATGGCACCTGTTTGAAATTGTAATCAGTATAAAAGACACCTGTCCATAACCTCAAACAGTTACACTCCAAACTCCACTATGGCCAAGACCAAAGAGCTGTCAAAGGACACCAGAAACAAAATTGTAGACCTGCACCAGCCTGGGAAGACTGAATCTGCAATAGGTAAGCAGCTTGGTGTGAAGAAATCAACTGTGGGAGCAATAATAAGAAAATGGAAGACATAAATGACCACTGATAATCTCCCTTAATCCGGGGCTCCACGCAAGATGGGGTCAAAATGATCACAAGAACGATGAGCAAAAATCCCAGAACCACACGGGGGGACTTAGGCGCACAGTATACTACAGATTCCTGACCTGGCGCATGCCAAAGTCACGTCATGGGAGCGCCGTAACCATTTATACTCGTGCGTGGTGCTCGCGGCACAAGTTGCAGTCTTCACCTGAACACTGGTGTCGCAACTGAGGAGAGGGCATCGACTTAGATATTTTTCACGGACTAGAAGAAGAAAAAGGTAAACAATGGCAGAACTGTTAGCAGCATTGACATTAATGTCAACAGTGGCTAAGATGATGTTAACTGTGTTGTTATGAACCATTTACAGTTTTATTATGAACCATTAACTGTGTTATTAGGAATAGTTTACTGAGCACTCGAACTCGTCCTTGCTTCCTGTTTCCGCTTTGGCGCGCGCTGCTGAAAAAAAGAGTGGTGCGCTTAAGTATACTGTAGGCATTAGTGAATGACCTGCAGAGAGCTGGGACCAAATTAACAAAGGCTACTATCAGTAACACACTATGCCGCCAGGGACTCAAATCCTGCAGTGCCAGACGTTTCCCCTGCTTAAGCCAGTAGCATGTCCAGGCCCGTCTAAGGTTTGATAGAGAGCATTTGGATGATCCAGAGAATGTGATATGGTCAGATGAAACCAAAATTGATTTTTTTGGTAATTTTTTTGTCGCGTTTGGATGAGAAAGAATGCTGAGTGGCATCCAAAGAACACCATACCTAAAAAACAAAGCATGGGGGTGGAAACATCCTGCTTTGGGCCTGTTTTACTGCAAACGGACCAGGACGACTGATCTGTGTAAAGGACAGAATGAATGGGGCCAGATGAAACATGGCTGGGTCTTTCAGCATGACAATGATCCCAAACACACCACCCAGGCAACAAAGGAGTGGCTTCGAAAGAAGCATTTCAAGGTCCTGGAGTGGCCTAGCCAGTCACCAGATCTCAACCCCATAGAAAATTTTTGGAGGGAGTTGAAAGTCTGTGTTGCCCAGCAACAGCCCCAAAACATCACTGCTCTAGAGGAGATCTGCATGGAGGAATGGGCCAAAATACCAGCAACAGTGTGTGCAAACCTTGTAAAGACTTAAAGAAATTGTTTGATTGATTGTTGATTGATTGGTTCCTGTTATTGCCAACAAAGGGTATATAACAAAGTATTGAGATGAACTTTTGTTATAGACCAAATACTTATTTTCCACCATAATTTACCAATAAATCCATTAAAAATATGATTTTCTGGATTTTTTTCTCTCATTTTGTCTCTCATAGATGAAATGTACATATGATAAAAATTACAGGCCTCTCTCATCTTTTTAAAGGTACAATATGTAGTTTTCCATAACAATAACAAAAGATGTACTTTGCATTAAAAAAGCAAACATCACTATACCTATATTATATACATTTGTTAGTTCTGTACTTACATTATCCCAAATGTTTCCACCAACTTTCAAACCCAGAGAAATTCAAAATTTAATTCAAAGACACAGGACGTTTCATTTTGTCGCCCGTCAATGGCGTCATATAACCTTTGACTCCTGTAGTTGCTCTAAGTTCAAGGGAACTGCCATAACGTGAATAAAGTTATAATATATTTAACAATACATTACTTTGTCAGTAAAGATTTCTTTCTGCCGGAGACGCTAGATAGTCAGGTTGTCATTGAGAATGACAACAAAACCCATGATCCAACGCTACTTCGTGACGTCATCCAAGTACACCTTTTGCTATTGTTTTGATTGAGAGACCCCTAGCGGCCAAAAACTACATATTGTAGGTTTAAGTGGGAGAACTTGTACAATTGGTGGCTGACTAAATACTTTTTTGCAGATTGCAGAGGCTGTAGCACCAGAAGAGCCCAGCCAGGCGGGGAAGACCGTTACAAGGAGAGGGTCAATATAGGACTAATCGCGATGTGACAAGTGGAAAAAAGAAGGTGATGTGAAACAGGTGAGGCAATCGTTTAATCATAGTGTATAAGGAGCCTCAAAAAAAGCCTAGTCCTTCAAGAGCAAGAATGGGTCGAGGCTAGCCAATCTGTCAACAGACCTGTTAGCGAATAATCCAACACTCTGAAAACAACATTCCCCAAAGACAAATCGGTTGGATTTTGGATATTTCAGTTCTACAGTGCAGAATATAATTAAAAGCCATGGAATACGGTCAAATCTCGAGGCGTAAAGGGCAAGGCTGGAAACCACTTCTGTAAGCGTGTGAGCTCCGATCCCTCACATGTCACTCTCTTTGAAACTGTCATGAGTCTGTAGTGGATATCTTGACAAGCGCTCTGGAATACTTTGGTAAACCTTTATCAGTAAACACCATTCACCACTGCATCCACAGATGCAAGTTAAGGCTTCACAATGCAAAGCAGAAGCCATACATCAACACTGTCCCGAAAAGTGCTGACTTCTGAGCATGGACTCATCTGAGATGGACAGTATCACAGTGGAACTGTGTTTTGTGGTCCGACGATTCAACGTATTAAATAGTTGTGCCATTGTGTTTCTCTGGGCCAAAGAGGAAAAGGACCATCCAAGCTGTTATCAGCGTCAGGTCCAAAAGCCAGCATTTGTCATGGTATGGGGGTGTGTCAGCGCCCATGGCATGGGTAACTTGCACATCTGTGAGGGTACCATTAATGCGGAAAGATATATACACATTTTGGAGAAACAAATGAAGCCATCCAGATGCCGTCTTTTCCCTTCGTTTTCCAGCAGGACAAAACCAAATCACATTCTGCCCATATTATCAAGTGTATGGTTGTGTAAGCAGAGAGTGCAGGTGCTAGCATGGCATGGCTGCAGTTCTGACCTGTCTCTGACAATATGTTCATTTTGAAGCGCAAAATAAGCAACGAAGTACAGTTGCACAGCTGAAGACATGCATAATGGATGAATGGGGGAAAATTCAGCTTGCTAAACTTAACCAACTGGTGTCTTCACTGCCCAAAAAAGTGGTATTAAAAAAAAGTGATGTTACACAGTGATAAACTGTTGAATGTCCCAAAGTGCTTGGAGTGTGTTGCAGTCATTAGATTTTAAATGAGTGTATGTTGTCAAAAATAAATCACAACTTTAAAACATGCAATTATGTGTTAATATATTTTTTTCAATATAGTACAGGTTGAATTGAAGTTTAATGACTTTTTGTTTGTTCTGACATACTGTACTAACTTTTTCGGAATTTGGGTTGTAGATATATCACCAGTATCTAGTTATATCACCAGTATCTAGTTATATCACCAGTATCTACAGTACATACGTGAAAGGCCATGTGGTGGGTGTGTTGGGCCAAATTCCCCCCAGATAGCCAGTCCCCTGAAATCCAGACCCGGTGGACAGCGTGGGCCATGAACAGGACAGAGCTGTATATGGTCCCGAACAGAGGGGACACCTGGAGTGGAGGGAGTCGTTGAGGTTTTGGCTGGTGTGGCTTAGTAACTGCCTTTGTACAATGTTTTGATTGCATTTATGTGTAACAGAGTGGTGTCCTGCAAGTGCTGTCCCATAACAGTACACAGGACACAGTAATGCACTTTGTGACATCTGCTGATGGAAAAAGGGATATAGGAAATACATTTGATTGAAATGTGAGTACGTGACTTGATTTCTTTTTTGTCACACCTGTTGTGCTTTTATGTTCCCAGCTATCTCTCCCCTGTCTACAGCCTCCTGGTAGGCCTGGTAGAAGGATGTGTTAGGAGAGTCTATGGTGATGGTCAGCACGGCGTCATAGGCTTTCAACAGCTTGCTATTATTCCTCAGGGCCGGGTAGATGACATTGTGGTAGGGCAGGCTGTAGAGCAGGGTGTCGTAGGGTAGGAAAACCAGGGACCCCTCCGTCAGCTTCATGTCCAGGGCCATTTCCAGTAGGAGCGTCTGGGCTCTGCCTCCAATCAGAGCAGAGTGCATGCACATGATGACCACTAGGGGGGAGTAATGAGAGAATAAACATGGAAAGGGGAATGACAAAAAATAGCTTACCCTGTGTTAAAGGAGAATTTTGAGCGATTTCAACACAAAGCTGTGTTGTTAGGAAATTTGGAGTGCTGTCAGTAGCGAGACAAACTTAAACAATCTGTGTTGCCTACACCATGTTATCCTCCTGCTCCAGTACACCCGTTATGCTGCAACGGGGCAAGTTTTAAAATGTGCTTTTAGCCTCTTAACATTCAAAATCACATTACAAATGCATAGCCATATGCAGTGATTCCTTCAGCGTGAACACAGCGAATCTGACTGCAGTAGATGTGAAAGAAAAGCAAGTAAGGAAATCAGCCAGTGCACATACCTCTGTCCACACTATTCAATCATCACTCAAACAATCCAACTCAAACAATCCAACTCAAACAACCCAACTCAAACAACCCAACTCAAACAACCCAACTCAAACAACCCAACTCAAACAATCCAACTCAAACAATCCAACTCAAACAACCCAACTCAAACAACCCAACTCAAACAATCCAACTCAAACAACCCAACTCAAACAACCCAACTCAAACAACCCAACTCAAACAACCCAACTCAAACAACCCAACTCATACAATCCAATATTCCAAAACATATCCTTTTCACAAAAAAACAATTTTCCGTGGTTATGTCCATAGTTCGCAAGGGAGTTTTCACATCAAGCTGAAGTGCAGTCAGCTTAAACTGTAAAACCTAGATGGTGAAAGCTCAGGCACAAATATCTCTTTATTTTGTTCTTGCAAATTGGAAAGGCAAAAACTCTAAACATTTTCAGAAATTCCTCCTGATCTAACTCCAAGCTCCGTCTGTACGCTATTCCAGGTCATCTCTGATTTCGCGGGAGTCTCCACTGTTGCTTAGTTACCAATACACATGCTGATAACTCTTGAACTCTTGAACTGTTGGAGCTGTGCAGGCCAATTACTGGTGTCAGGTTACAGCCGATCAATGTTGCTACATACAGTAGTCTATGGAGATAACTACAGCAAATCTTTTTTTTGGTGGAAAAGATAAATTTTGGAATATTGGATTGTATGAGTTTGACAATCGACTAATGTGGACAGAGGTTAAAAACCCAGAGGTTTGTGCACTGCACTGGCTGATTCATCACAACTTATTTGCAGTTATTTCACATCTACTGCAGTCAGATTCCCTGTGTTCACTCTGAATGAATCACTGCACATGGCTATGCACTTGTAATAACAAATCGAACATGTTAAGAGGATTAAAGCACATTTTATAACTTGCCCAGTTGCAGCATAACAGGTGTAAACTGGAGCAGGAGGATAACACGGTGTAGGCAACACAGATTGTTTGAGTTTGTCTCGCTACTGACAGCACTGCAAATTTCCTAACAACGAGGTTACGTGTTGAAATCGCCTGAAATTCTCCTTTAAAGAGGAACAATGCTGAAAATTAAGGATGAGCTGAGTATCCGTATTCATAATCAGAAAGGGCATGGCCTTCCAGGAAGTGGGCGGAGCTACTCGGGAGCAGTTTATTTTGATCTGAATTGATTTGGTTTGCACAGCAATTGCTATATGCAGGGGCGCCGTATGGGGGAAAGTTAGGCCAATTCGAAGGGCCCATGACTGACAGGGGCCCCAAAAAAGAGGTAAAAACTACAACAGCTGTGTAGAAGGGGCCCAATTTAATTTTTTGTCATGGGGCCCAAGATCTCTGATGGCGCCCCTGGCTATATGTTTGATAAAAAACAGTGCTCTGTAGCTCAAGTCGGAGGATGTTCGGTAACTAGATTTGTTCTGAATGTAGCAGTTTCTGAGCAAACCATATCGATTTCAGGCTTGAAGGACACACTTCCAGGTAGCTCTGCTCACTTCCGGGAAGGACATACCCATTCCGAGTAAGGATACGGATCCTTAGCACATTCCTACTGAAAATCTAAATTATTCAACCCCCATTGCAAATCGTATGGGCAAATGTAAACATGGTCAGGTGTTTGCAATGAACAAATCAAACAAAAGCAATTTAAATAGCAACACAACGAATGCTTCACATCAGGGGTATTCAACTCTGGACCTCAAAGCCAGATCCACCGCACTTTTTCATTGCAACGCTCTAATCTGAGACTTATTTAGACCTGAGACACCTAGTTAGACCTGGGACACCAGGTGAGTCCAATTAATGTTGAGGTAGAACAGAAAACCAGCAGGCTCCAGATCCTGTATTGTTAAAGACCCCTGCTTTACATGGTATCCCCAAATTCAAGTGCAAATGCAACTGATAATGACTTCTAAAGTCTCAAAATTATTCAACCCCTTCATGGCAAGTATATTTAGTACTTAGTAGAGCACCCTTTAGCTGCTATGGCCTGCTAAAAAAAGGGGAATTTGAGGTATGCTTGAGATCATTGTCCTGTTGGAAGGTCCAATGATGCACAAGCTTCAGCTTCCTCACCGACGGAAGGATGCTTTCTCCTAGGATTTCCTGAAACTTCAATGAATCCATCTTGCTTTCCACATGCTGCAGATTTCCTGTGCCAGAAGATGCAAAGCAGCTCCAGAGCATAACCCAGCCACCACCATGCTTGACTGTGTGTAGAGTAGGGATGCTCATTTCGGTTAATTTTCATGACCGACAACCGGAACTCGTAAACCGATTATTAACCATTAACTGATAACATTATATGATTCAATTGGCTTTAAATAAAAAATGTAATTGACGAGTGTCTGTAACCCGTTAAATATACAAACAATTTTTTTTCACGGATTTGTTTTAGTGTCTAAACAGCATACAGAACCAGAAGTCCACACCAACCAAAATATTGTTGCAGAAAATTTGTCACAGACGTTTTCACTTTCTGTTTTCAATCAAAGGAAAGTAGCCTTGATGCAGTGTTTACCGAGTTGTCAAATTATAGAATGAAAACAGTCGGTGACAATCTAGAACAAGGTTGTTGCTTACAGGAGGCCTACTGCAAATAAGGGCTATATTTCATTAACACAAAACAAAATGTTGATAACGCTTGCTATGCATTATGTTACTAACTATACAATATCTGCAGAGCGCACCCATTTCATTGAAATTACCATTACGGTCCTCTCCGAAAATAAAGTGCGGGTTGTCAATCACTGTGTGTGTTGTTTTTAAGGTAACATTATTTTGTCTGCTATAATGCATCAGGAGCATGATGAATTATAGCCGATAAAATAATATATGCTTCCCAATACAATAGCGTTATACGTTTCTGTACATGAAAAAATTAAAGCGCAAGTTAATATCACAGTCATCATAAATGTTCAAGGGTTGTCGTTTTAAACGAAGAACGCGTTGCAGACGCAACAGTCAGCCGGTATATTTCGCTCCTCATTACCTATATCTTCCCACCTTTTAAAACGAAGCGCCAGGCTCTGGGTGCGCGTGTCAACGTGCCACGTGATTTAACTAATATAGGCTATATATATACGTAAAAAATAAAAATAAACTTTTTAACCGTTTAACTGATAGTATTAATCGGTCAAATGATTTACTTTCGGTTAATGGTTAAACGTCAATATGAGCATCCCTAGTGTAGAGTGTTCTTTTCAGTGTCTGCTTCATTATTTTTCCTCCAAACATTCGGCTGATCCATCATGCCAAAGCATTCCACTTTTGTTCAAAAATTTAATTTTCCAAGAAAACACAAAACTTCAGCAGCCCAAGTATTTGCATGATGTTAAAATGTTCTTCATCCAAGACAACAAATCATCAGCAGCCCAACAGCTTTTGATACACAACATTTACATTGGATGTGAAAAATGTCAGTTGCATGTCTCATAGCTTACCTTTTCTAACTTGGCAAAGAAAGGCCAGCTCGCAGGCTTCCTGGGCGCAGTTGTCAAGTGCATGAGAATTTCGTTTTGATGCATATTGCACATTTTCTGTTCATCCAATAAACCTAATTTCACTACTGAAAAATGATTGTGTCCTTCAGGTATTTGATAGATCAAAATGAAATTGCGGATCCAAACACACAATTATTTATAAATGAAAATCATGGAAATGGTATGGGGTGCCTAAACTTTTGCAAACGACTGTATATTACGTAGACCTCGTTATTAAAACCAATGTTATGTAGACCACTTTATGTCCTTGTGTATCAAGCCAGCGGATTTGTGGACGAGGTCAGCTACATACTCATTGTTCTCTTTGTTATGTACATTGGTGGCCAGTGTTTGCCACAGTTAATTTTGATTATTCATGCATACAACTGTATATTAATCTAATATTAAATCTTATACCCAAATTGCATTCTTGATGAAAACAGTATATTAACTTTATATTTGCTGCATCCAAACACAGCACACCAAACCAGGACTTAACTATGAGATCTAAAAAGAATTAAACGTGTACAGAAGTACTGCTTCTGTGTGTTGTTGACGTATGTGTGGTTCCGCGGTGATTCTGTCATGCACACGACAACTGTGTGATAGAAGCCCGCAAGCTGGCCTTTCTTGGTCTTTTGCAGACTAGTTAGTAAAGGTTAAGGTATGAACCACACGACCAACATTTTTCACATAAAATGTAAATGTTGTCTACATTGTTTTGTTGACGAAAGAAAAACTTTGAAAGCCCACCTCATCTACTACCAATGTGTAGCACCCACTTAGGTGATGCACAGCAGCCATTTTGCGCCAGAACGTTCACGACACATCAGGTGGAGAGGTGAGTAGTTATATATGCCAATTAGGAAGGAGGGGGATTATTAGGTGGCCGTGATTGAGGTGAGGCCTTGTTGGGAATTTGGCCATGACACCGGGGTTAACCCCCCTACTCTTACGATAAGTGCCTTGGGATTTTTAATATCCACAGAGAGTTAGAACACCCGCTTTTAACATCCCATCTGAAAGATGGCACCCTAAGCGGGGCAGATGTCCCTGTCACTGCCCTGGGGAATTGGGATTTACCTTTAGACCAGAGGGAAGAGTGCCCCCCTACTGGCCCTCCAACACCACTTCCAGCAGCACTGGTCTCCCATCCAGGGACTAACCAGGCCTGACCCTGCTTAGCTTTAGAAGCAAACCAGCTGTGCAATACAGGGCTCTATGCTGCTGGCAAGTAGCTGATGTAGCAAACCTGCTAGCTCAACTCTGATTTTCTTGAGTGAGAAAGCTACCTGATGAGCTAGACACTCAAATAATTCCTTTGCCATTTTCACATTTTGCCAACCGCTCCATGATATGGGAAACTTTATTGAGTATTCAAAATCATAAGGAAAAAAGGTTAAAGGTACATCTAGCATTCCACCAGGTGAATAATTTAATTACTTACAGCGTAGGCCTTTGGCCTTCTTAAACTTGACAAGAGTCTTCCTGATACTACCAGGGTCCTTTCCAATGGTAACCACCAGCCTCACAGGCATCCCATGAGTCCTCAGGGAGTTGGCCACCTACGGAGAGGTCAAAGCTCACAATTAAAAGTTATTTATTGTATGTGTAACATAAGCATTAATGCACGAAAGACGTTGCTAGGGAATAACCGCACACCTCAGCAGTGTGAGAAGCCATGAGGCCATGAGAAGCTGTGCGATTAACAGGAATTGTCAAAGGCTTCAAATGAAACGATGGATTCTGTGCATAATGCGGATGAATAGAGACAGGCACAAAGTATCGGAAAATGAACAGTTTATTTTAGAAAATACTTCTTCAAAAAGAAAAAACTGCCACGAGAAACAGAGACTTCTTCTCTAATAAAATTACAAATGAGAAAAAAACAACAACATCTAAACACAAACCTTACGTGAAACAATGAACCACACCACAGAATATCAACACAGGACATAAATAAGAGACTTATTACAACATGCAGGCAGCTGGATGATTAATGCAATCTATTGGATGGAGGAAACATGTGACATGGTCATATGACTGAAGGAGCGAGAATAGAACTACACACAATTCAATTGAGGGTCTCTGCAGTGGTTGCGGCCGTTGGACACCCGGAAGTCTCTCATATGGTGGCATTGTTCTTTTGGGGGTCCATATTGTTAATGCTGCTGTTGGACTCCTCGAGGTCTCCGCTGCAGCCAGTGGTGTCGCCTCGAGGTTCTCAACAGAGGTAGGTGAGTTGCTGGTGGTCTCAAGAGCCAGCACCCCTGGCTGTGGTGTTAGGGGAGGAGCCCCGTCGTCAGCCGCAGGCTGCAGTGTAGCTAGCACCTGTGTGGGCTGGGGTGTGGCCAACATTGGACGAGGAGTGGGGGTTCCTCCTCGGGCACAGGTGTCTGGTCCCCTGGAGGACTCTCTGCGAGTGTGTCCTCCAGCTCTGGTCCCACAGCTTACAAGGCCTCCAACAAGGACCGGACGGCGGACAGATCCTCTTCTGTGGCAAACTGGCCCCCCTGTGTCAGCATGGCATGCCGGCCCCCTGGCGTTGGTGTGGTTAGTTGGACCTCTGGTACAGTGGGGTAAAAAGTATTTAGTCAGCCACCAATTGTGCAAATTCTCCCACTTAAAAAGATGAGAGAGGCCTGTAATTTTCATCATAGGTACACTTCAACTATAAGAGACAAAATGAGAAAAAAAATCCAGAAAATCACATTGTAGTATTTTTATTGGATTTATTTGTAAATTATGGTGGAAAATAAGTATTTGGTCACCAACAAACAAGCAAGATTTCTGGCTCTCACAGACCTGTAACTTCTTCTTTAAGAGGCTCCTCTGTCCTCTACTCGTTACCTGTATTAATGGCACCTGTTTGAACTTGTTATCAGTATAAAAGACACCTGTCCACAACCTCAAACAGTCACACTCTAAACTCCACTATGGCCAAGACCAAAGAGCTGTCAAAGGACACCAGAAATAAAATTGTAGGCCTGCACCAGGCTGGGAAGACTGAATCTGCAATAGGTAAGCAGCTTGGTGTGAAGAAATCAACTGTGGGAGCAATTATAAGAAAATGGAAGACATACAAGACCACTGATAATCTCCCTCAATCCGGGCCTCCACGCAAGATCTCACCCCGTGGCGTCAAAATGATCACAAGAACGATGAGCAAAAATCCCAGAACCACACAGGGGGACCTAGTGAATCACCTGCAGAGAGCTGAGACCAAAGTAACAAAGGCTACCATCAGTAACACACTACGCCGCCAGAGACTCAAATCCTGCAGTGCCAGACGTGTCCCCCTGCTTAAGCCAGTACATGTCCAGGCCAGTCTGAGGTTTGCTAGAGAGCATTTGGATGATCCAGAAGAGGATTAGGAGAATGTCAACAAGGTTAATTGATCTATGCTAGTTCAATTTGTGTTGAAATGCTCATCTTTCACGCACCTTGCAGGAGAATATCCGTCCTGTCAGGTCAGTCCTCACCCATTTGTTACACAACTATTTTTATGTTAAACTCAATAAATGTCTTTAATCATGCCTCTGGGTCCTTCTTGGGATACCACATTAGTGTGAATGGGGTCCACATGGAGGAATTGAAGGTGGAGGCAATTAAAGGGCTCCAGAGTTTCTTAGGATTTGCCAACTTGGACAGCGATATCCAAGTGGCCCAAAGTCAACAACCACACAAAACCAGACTTACATTCTGCCAAGCATAAGTTATCAGCTCATCACTGGACACATACCTTTAAACAGGGCCAGTGCCCCCTCACCGGAACTATCCCGCCCCTTCAGATCACCATGAATGTTAAAGGGATTTTAATGATAAAATATGCTATTTAAAAATCACATTTGCCAATTGCATTTTCTTTCTAAAATTAAGCTAAAATGACAATATTTAATTTAAGGAAAGTCTGTTAGGCAAAGTAAAATTTTGATTGGTCGTTTGAATTAGCGTGCTCCCTCACCCTAACATTACGTTAAATTTCTTGCACTACGGAAAGTTCACACAAAGGCTACGGACTGGAGTACGGACATTCGGACTGGAGTACGAACATAAATGACCATTTCAATCACTCGTATTACTGCAATACGTTACTGTGTCCATATCACTGCCTGTGGGTGTGGGAATCGGTCTTGTTGTGAGTGAATTATTGAAAAAACACTTGTTTCAATGTTTTTCTCTGACTTATAATTATTGAACGCTTGAAGTGTGGAAGTGGCGTCATATCCGAGTTAGATCTTTGAGAATAAATGAACGCAGCATAAGGCAGGGAGCTCGGCTTACATTGAAAAGCTTAATTGCCATAATAGCCACTATCACATCCATACAGTCATGAATGTACGCGTATTCCCATTCGATGAATAATCATAGGATATTATGCAATATCCCTCCTATTGAAAAACAAAGATGTTATATAAAATGAATATTCATTATAATATGAATATACAATATAATATTGTGTATTACATATACTACAGTTTTAAGTAGTGGTTACACTTTATTTGGAGAGTCTGAAATTCCATCTGTAGGTGCTCTACAGATAGTTTGTTGATGAAATGACTATCAACAAACTATCAACAATCTATCTGTTGATAAGCAACTAATTGTGTAGTTTAAGGGTAGGGGTATGTTTAGAATATGTTTAAGGTTAATGGTTAAGGTTAGGCTTAACATTAGGGGAAGGGTTAAGGTTAGGGTTAGGGTTAGGGTAAGTAGATAGTTTGTTCAAATGTTGTTGATAGTCTGCAGATAATCTGTAGAGCATCTACAGATACACTTTTTGGACTCTCAAAATAAAGTGTTACCTAAGTGGTCAGTTACTGTCTTACTAAATACTTTTAAAAAACGTTTTGAATGTACAACAATGATATATATCAAAAGCCCATCTATATATCTATATCAAAGCCCATCATCCTGTCATTTTACAGAATCACAAATAGTATGTTGACAATTTGTTGTGTTTGATATTTAATTTTTAAAACACTAAGAACCAAAACCTATTATTGTATTAAGTGACATTTGATTAAGGTTGGGAAATACCTTGCTGGCGGTCTCCACCCAGCTTTCTTCTGCAGAAGCAATAATGCCAACGTGTGCCCAGTGGAAGTGCTGCATAAGGCTGAGCAGCACCCAGGTGGGCCGGGGCATAGAGTGGGCAAAGGTAGGGTGACTCCTGACATCATCCAGCTCATAGCCAACACACCCCCATGAGAACACTGCCTGGAAAAATACAGGGAATATTTATTCATTTGTATTTATTTTATTTAAATGTTTCATGGCATTTCAACCTTCCTGATGCTTTTATCCAGAGTGACTTAAGTATCAATCAAGTTATTTAGAGGGTTGAGAGGGTGAGATCTGAAATGTAACCAGGACACCTGGGTTAACACCCCTACTTTTACATCTAGTGCCATGGGATCTTTAGTAAGCAAAGAGTCAGGACACCAGTTTAGAAAGCCACTAACGGAGGGCAAGGTCACTTTCATTGACCATGACAGGCCATGTTTAGCTTGTAGGGAATGCAGAGAATTTTAAAATAATCACATAATAAAAATAAATGGGATAGAATCAAATAAGATGGAATGGAATACACTGGAGTGGAATGGAAAAGAATGCAGACTACAATTAGAATTGAAATTAAATGAATGCAAAGGTTATAAAAGTGAATAGAAAGAATGCAATGGAATAGCATTTAAGGGAATGAAGTAGAATGGTAGGGAATGGAACACGATTAAATAGAATCTATTGAAGGAATATGTTAATTGCAACACCACTTACTCACCTTGTTCCAGCCTTTGGCCAATAACGATGCAGAGTCACAGTACCCAGGATTTGCTGGCCCTATGAAGCCTGTAGCCCGTGTGTAGAAGCCCATGAAGCTGTCCAAGGCCCTGGATGTCTCACATTTCTCCTCAAGGATGACCCAGTCGAAAGTGGCTGCCAGGGACAGCTCAGGATCCTTGTTGGCGCGGTCCACCGCCAGCCGGGCCGCCACGCTCGGCAGCGCCTTGGCGAAGATTGGGTCACATGACCATGGCCCCAACACCCCAATACGGAAGAGGGCGGCTTGAGCAGGGGAGGGACCAAGCGGAGCAAGGCACAGAAAGGCTAAAAAGAAGAGCCAGAAGAAGCCATCCAGCTGGAGACATAGGGAGAAATGTAGAGAAAGAGAGAGAGGAGGAGAGCGAAATGGAGACTGAAGGGGGGGGGAGGGCCGCACCTTGAGGTGGTCAGGAGATATGTGTCTGTGCGTCGCCCATTTCCAAGGTATGCTGTGGAAGGCACAGAGCGTTGGTCGCATCTCAAAGAGGCCACACTCAGCAGTGATGGCACACACCAGATGTTTCCGGTTTTCAAGGGATATAGGTACTTCCTCCTGGTGTCCGTTTTCTCTGAGAAAAGCTTGTGTGAATCTCTGCTCAGGCGTTTCTTCTACGTCGAGTTACAAGAAGGCTAACACCTGCTATAAGCCATCATGACCAGACAATCCCATGAGGGCATTGCTCCTAATGTGCAGAACAACCCAACTCCCTGTTCATACAGAAACAGAGACATGATGACAATCACCATTTCACAAACAATCAATTTATCAATCAATATTTGTTTATAATATTTGCTTTGCACATAATTGAACATGTGTTTATCACAAGGTGTTATGAAAGTGTTACAACTGTTCTTTATCTGACAAGACAATCTCAGTGTTTGTGGTTATTTATTTCTTTTTCTTGGTTATGTCTATAACAACAGTGGAAGGATTACACAATGAGGCACACGGGCATATTAGCGAGTTTAACACTGGGGGGGGGGGGGGGACTTAATACATTTGTATTAAACTGTTCTTATGACTTGAGGGACCACATGACCTGCCTCTAATATCAGGGGACATGTCCCCCCGTCCCCTGTGTTCGTCCCCTGCTCCTACGCCCTTGAGTACAGGAAATGTACATTAAACAGCTCAGTTCAAAGAGGATTATCAGACTAAATATGACCATGTGAACAGGTTACCATAACCTAATCCCTGTCATCCAGATATAGATAAATTAGCTTGCCCTCACATGTAGAAGGAACAAATCTTTTTAAACTGTTCTTTATGTGAACCTCAAGAACCGAATCGTAATCATGAAAGAGCCGTTCATTCAATTGCTTAATTTCTTATCCTGAATCAACTACTGTATCTGCGTATTAACAACGAATTCAATATGTTGCATTTTCACTGCAGACACAATAGGACAGCGAATAATTCAGTATGTTTCCAGTGATGTTATGTGAAGACGAAAAATGTTTGGTAACACTTTATTTTGAGAGTCCATCTCTAGATGCTCTACATATTATCTGCATACTGTCAACAACATTTTAACAAACTAACTACTAACCCTAACCCTAATCCTAACCTTAACCATTCCCCTTATGTTAAACCTAACCTTAACCATTACCCTAAAACATATTCTAAACTTACCCTTACCCTTAAAATACACAGATAGTTGCTTATCAACAGATGGTTTGTTGATAGTTTGTTGATAGTCATATCATCAACAAACTATCTGTAGAGCACATACAGATGGAATGTCAGACTCTCCAAATAAAGTGTAACCAAATGTTTTTTTGTTTTTGAATAAGGAAATATAATTAGACAGGTACCAATTATTTTTGTATATCGAGATCTGATATTATGTAAGTACCATTGGGTTATTTTGTCAAAATTGTTGTTTCGATTTTAAATCAGAAGACTTTTATCAAACAAACACATTTAGTCTATAGGGTACGTATAGTGTATATATATAGCTATATAGCGTATTTTTGGTTGTTGCATTACCTCGTACTGAACTGTTACGGAGTAAAGCAGAGTTGAAAGGAACTGAGATCACTTACCATGCTAAGAGTAGGTCTATTTTTAATCCAATCCAAATGTGTAGAAAAACAAAGTTTTACAACAAACATCTTTTAAAGCAGAAAATCATTAACAACATTTCAAAACATGTCATCTTCTTACATTAAATACCTTATTGGGCTATGAAAATGCAATGTTTTTAAAAAGTACATTATTAAAAAAATGTTTCTCCGATTGAACGCATAATTTCCGCAGGCGACGGGGACACGCCACAGTGCTCATAATCCGGTGGCGACATAACCGACCCAGATGTGACCCTTGCGATTAATTCAAATCCAATCCTCTAATCGATTGTAGGTCTGTATATCTCCGCCTACTTCGACAATCGATACCTTGAGAATTCCTAGATCAAGTGAGCACTCGAACTCGCATCACGCATCGGATTTTTTGTGGGGATGGGTGATTTGGGGTATAGGCTACCGCCGCATTTTTATTACATCTCGATTGCGAAAACATATATTTTTATAAAACTCAAATACAAATATACTTCAATCTCAATAATTAAAAAATGTACATTATTCTGCAATTAACAAAGCCACTTTGCACTAACAAATAGGCGAAAACATATAGGTACAAAAGATTAACATCATATTTTCAGTAAGCAGATAATACCAAAAACTGGTTTTGAAGCTGCAATTCCCAAAATAGGGGTCGCGACACCATGAGTGGTCGACAGGTATGGAAATTGGTCACAGGAACATTTCCTGTTGTGTAACCACACCTCCTGAGAATGTTTGACCACAAGCCAGATAAGTAACCTAAATGTTCACACTAAAACATTTGCAGTTGACTGGCATAACCTCACATTAAAAAGCAAATCAATGTTCAGTTATTATTGCAACAATGTTAATAGAATGTGTTGCTATTGGTTGTCATAGCTCCAACTGAAAAGTACAAATATTGACTGACAGGACATTTTCTTTTTAAACACTCACAAGTGCAATCCCCTTCCACCTAGGAAATGAAAATAAGGAGTTACTTATGATAAAAATAAACAAAAATTATCATCACATTATATGCACAACACTCACACACTTGCTTAATGATCATGCTAATTAGGCCTAAGCACTCACTCTACCTCAACCAGACAGACTGAGCACCACCTCACAGAGAGCCTGTACAAAATTTCACAACGTGGCCTCAACCACAGACAGACAGACACAGACAGACACAGACAGACACAGACAGACACAGACAGAGAGACAAAAGTACAGCGCAACAGCCCTTCCTCACAACCAGAGCGAAAGCAAATCACAAAATGGCTCAATTTATTCAGCAGAAGGGATGATGGGATAGGATAACGACAACGGGAGGGAGTAGTCAGTGAGAATTGATAATGATTCGGCTGATTTGCTCTACCTGTGTGGAACAGACATACTGAAAAGAACAAACACACACAGAGAACACTAACACAGAGCAGGAACACAGAAATCTAGATTGACACTTATATTGGGGTATGTAACAACAATGGAGCCATGAGCCAACAAAGTTTGGGAACAGCTAGATGCAGAGTCTTGTTTCCAAATTGACATCTGGATTGTTCTCTTGCCCTGGTGACCTTTTATTTCCATTGTTTACTTTCTGTCACTATATTCTATATTAGGAAAAGTGCTTTAAAATGTAATACATCGTATTTGTAGTTTTATCATTATCCATATTATTGTGTTGTATATTACGATGTTAGAAATAATCAATGTCAGGGTTGTGATATAATAAATTGTGAACATGTGTAGGCATTACAAATTAAGCCGATTCTAGACCACCACTAATCAGACACCATGCCAGTTGTACATTTTCAGTTCCTCTTTTTGATCCTAGAGGGCAGCACATGATAATGACTTCAGTGGTTCATTTTTGGGAACAGATACGGTTGGAGTTCCCACCCACATGGAACCCTCTCTGAGCATAGGGTTTCATTCCGAACCTCTCTAATGGAATGATAGAAAACACATTCATTGTTATACCACCAGCAATCTCAGTCTACCAGACTTGCAAAACTGATTAACTGTGATAAAATAGCTTGCACTATTTGGTGCAGAGAACAAACAACAACGTTTACGTGAGGAAACGTCATTGTTTTGGGCCTGGCAAGCACTGTTTATCTTATTGTCATCTGTTTCTAACCCTCTGTCCCCTGTCCCCCCTTCCCACAAACTCAATCTCTTCTTCACCTCTTTATCTCTTCTCTAACAAGAGGAAAACAGATTGACAGAAGAGAGTGAGCGAGAAATGGTGAAAAGCTGAAAGTACAAAAGCTGTCCTGTGTTATGCATGATAGACGTTGCATCTCTTTCTTCTTCTCTCTCTGACTTTCCTGTTTCTTCCCCTGGTAGTATTTAAACAGCAGTAGTCTGCCAACACTAACAGCTCCAGATGTTAGAAGTGTAACTAACTGCCAAAGTTTTTGTCCTAAATGGCACCCAATCCCATATATAGTGCACTACTTTCCACCAGTGCTGTTTTGACCACTTATACACTATTTAGGGGATAGGACTAGCTCTGACACCTCAGTGATGCCGGTTCAGGAAGTAGAACAGACAGTTATTATATACCAAATCCTTTAACAAAGAATGCTGCTTGTGGTGTTTCAAACTATGAATTATGTACCAACCATAAATCAATGATCAGCAAATACTTGCTATATGGACAGAAACTTTGATTTTCTTTGTAACTATATTTTTCCACCATGAATGTGTAAAATTTTATAATATTTGAATAAATAATTTACACCTGTGATGTTTTCTATTTGCACAACATTTGGAAGCAAGATAACCGATGTTGTCCGAATGCAATGGCTTAAATCGGTGGCGTAAAAATTTCCTGACCATCCGTGGGGGGGAGTGTGTACCCTCCCCGCTGATGCTATTAACGCTGGATGAAATAGTAAGGGGGAATTGTGTCGTTTTTTAATAGGTCTATTATAGTATTCCCAACCGGATCCCACTTTTTAATGTTCCACATTCAACTCTTCCTTGTGTAGAGTTTAAGGAGTACGGGGCTAAGCCTGTGAGCCAGTTTCACTGTGTTACACATTGTGTCCTATTCCCTTCATATTGCACTATTTTTATAGATGTATCTGTGTGAGGATGTCATCTTCAGTGATAGAAAGATAGTGCCCTTAAATAGTAGTTGGCCAGATTTAAACCCATGGCGCAGCAGTATACTGGTGGCGGAAGCTGGAACAGCCTAGGACACAGTGGTGCGCAGCCTTTAACCATTCAACACAACATCGCTGGTCGAAATGTATGCACAGCATTGCTGTCTTCAACAAGTCATCTCTTCAAAACGATCATATTTAAAATGTATGCACAGCATTGCTGTCTTCAACAAGTCATCTCTTCAAAACGATCATATTTAAAATGTATGCACAGCATTGCTGTCTTCAACAAGTCATCTCTTCAAAACGATCATATTTAAAATGTATGCACAGCATTGCTG
>JACXGM010009397.1:8531-27741 GCA_016801145.1 Umbra pygmaea
TAAACATGCTGAAAGTGTTTGAGCCACGTTACGACATCCCATCGCATACGGGACATAGCCTACTAAAAGGCTTAATGTGAAAAAACTTAACGTGGTTTTAATGTACCTAAACAATGGTCAATCATCACCAAATTTCTCATGGCCATTTCTTGTTATGAACACTTAAGCCTGTCAAAATAACTAACCGAAATCCAACAATTATATAATTGGAAGACAATTATATAACTTCACCTTAAAGTTTTCTTCATTGGCTCCTATGGCGAGGAAAATGCTTAAGGTGATTTAATGTACCTAAACAACGATCAATATTAACCACATTTCTCTCTCATATTGCTCATCATAACCACTGAAAATTATAAAAACAACTAACACAAAAAAAAATTCTTTTTTTTATTTTTTATTATGCTGATCCGAAATATGATCCGATCCGTGACTCTGATCCGAAAACCGATCCGATCCGTGAGTTTCATGATCCGTTGCACCCCTACTGGATATGTATGCCCATCTTCAAGACAGGCTAAGAACCAAAACTGGATAACATCTGGTTCGATGGCTATAAATAGTAAAGATATTTTCCTAGGAAGTAAAATCTGTACTTATTGGACATTTAGGGCAAATTTCCTTTCATCTGATATAAAAAATACTTTAATGTACATTTTTGTAGGTCACGCAGGGAATTTTCATGCAAAATGAAATATAGAGGTACTGATATTTCTGTACCAAATAGGGTTCTTCATTTTGTCTCCATAAGGGAACATTTACGGTATAACTATTTACATAGCCCTCTATGTAGGGTTCTTCAAAAAACCTGCATTAACTGGTTCTAAAACCACCAAGTGGTGGTTCTGCTTAGTACCCTGTTTGATAGGTGCTAGGGCAACAACTGTTAATTCTTAAATGGTTCTACATTGAACCCTCTATAAAAAGTTCCATCATGAACCCTTTAAAGAGATATTCCCAGAACACGATATAAAGGATTCTACTATGAACACCTTCATCAGGTAAGGATTATTTCTAGAACCTTCTGTGAGAGGTTCTACCATTAATCCTATAATCCTTTAGTAGTTCTTCCTAGAACCCTCCATGTAGAGTGCTGAAAGGTTCCATTTATTGGTGAAGGGTTATTCCTAGAACCCATTTATCATCAAGACGTTCTTCCCACAACTTCCTGTAAAGGGTTCGTCTGAGGCCCATTTAATCCTAAAATGGTTGTATCTAAAAACCCTCCAAAACCTTAAATCTACAGACAGTTCTTCATTTCATGTTTTTAAGGTGTAGCATACTACACTTCGCTTCTTTGTATTGAAAATGCACTTTTGCTAAACATTGCAAGCACAAAATTCGTTTAGGCAAGAAATTTGAAGATATTGACATTATTTAGTAATTCAAAAGAAAAGATTGTTGGGATATACACTCTAAAAACAAAAGGTTCTAAATAGCACTAAAAGTGGTTCATGGCTTGTAATCAGGGGAACCGCTTTAAGTGCTATGTAGCACATATCTTTAAAAATGGTGCCATGTAGAAACCTAAGAGGTGCCATATAGCACCTTTAGCAGCTCATAAAACCGCTGAAGAACCAAACTGGGCTTTACAGGTTCTTTAAATAGAGTGTACACTCACTGGCCAGATCATTAGGTACAACTTGCTGGTACTAGGATTGTCCCCTTTATCCCATTAATCAGAACTGCCTTCATTCTTCATAAATTCAACAAGGTGCTGGAAAGATTAATCAGACATTTTTGTCCATATTGACATTATAGCATCACGAAGTTGGTGCAGTACTAGCAAGGTGTAGCTACTGAATTAGTGATTGTATGTTTTATGTGGAAGAGGGTGTACTCGTATTTAAAGGGTTCTATCTACTGGTGATCCAAAGAATATGAAAAAAACATCTAAATCCTTTTGTTTCTTTTTTTGGTAAACTTTCCTATGTGTAAAAAAAATGGATTATTTCTTTAAGATCCTGTCATGTTTTTCATATCTGTTTGGAATTTTCAGCCAGCCTCTATAGCCTGATGACACTCAAGCTCTATCTCTGGAGTCTTGTCTTCCTATGAGCGTCCCCCACAACAAAGGCTGTCACCTCCTGGAGCTCGATACTCCATTTGAGCTGCAACAGAGGCCCCGGCAATGCCAGCACACAGGCCAAGGTTTTATAATCACTTCCTTTCAGCAGAGAATCACTTAGCAGAATCAATGAAACTATACTTTTACTTATCACCCAATTCAGCTTTAACAGACCCATGCTTCATCGTTTGTGCATTGGTGCGCCTTATCGACAGCCGGCTCAGTAAGAGCTGGAAGATCTATGACATCCGTTACCAACAGGCTATACCATTGTGCCTGTAGCTTGGTTGTTAGCGTTCAGAACCGCTTCACAGATGTAGGTGAGTAATTTCACAACTTAATTATCCCGTTTTCAAAGTATATTCACAAGGTGCCAAATCTTCAATATTGTGTTTGTCTTTAAAATAAGCATGATTACACATACACACGTTTGAGCATACATATAAGGACTCAACAAAAGTGCCCTTTAGATGGCCATTGTCTCACTTGAAGAGAGCCACAGGCCTGCATGATATCCACATATTCTACACCAAACTCTATTTAAAGTCTGTATGTTATCCATATACAGTAACTAACCATTGGATAGTGTTGATTACACATTTGCTTTCGGCAGCACACCTGCAAGTGTTTGTGGAGTGGGTAAAGTCTAAATATAGTAGCTTTTCCTCCCAGTTCTCCAGCTCTGGGAATGATCTAAATGTTGAACGTCTCTTAACAATTCAGACAGTAACAAAACAGGTTAAAATGACCTACAGTATATTAAGCCCTCGTATAGTGATACCAGAAAAGGCTATATAGATAATGACTGGTTATAATGAAAAAATGTATTAGCCTAGTGGATTCAAATAACATTCTGTCATCTGATATGAGTACATTTTAATGAATTGTGTCTAAGTAGGAATTCTAATCTACATCATTTAGCGTTTTTGATCATAATGAAGATTACATAGACAGGGCAGACCTGTCTCAACCTTTCGGTGTTCAGCAGTACCTGCTCCAATTCTTTGGTCATCTATTCCACTATCCTGTTCTGCTCCAAGACAATTGAACACAGCAAAGTTCTGATCCTCTCCTGACAGGGAAATACAGGATGAAACAAAACAAAAATGAGAAACAGATGGACAGATAAGATTTGGACACTGACAGACATTTGCAGACACAATTTCAAACAAACGACAAGCAGTATAAAATGTCATTTTATAGACTATGAAATAGTAAATGTTTATTTTTTGTAAACATCACTCTAATCCATCACTGACATTTCAAAATATTTTCTATTATATTATTTTCTATCATAACACAGCCACAATAGGTAGATAATGAAAGATAATGGTTCCATCTGTGCAACAAAACTACAGTACTTAACTTGACTTATGTATTGTAAACTTAATCTAAAAGAAGACCTTAACATGGGCAAACTAGGAACAGAAATCATCTTTGGCATTTCTCATACACTGACCAATTATATTCCTTGATTGTCACAAGTTGGCATATTGTGGTGGTGGAGAGATAAAGACAGATGCATGGAGGAGTGTTCAAGTTGTTTCATTGAACGCTAAACGTGCGGTATACCTAGTAGTATTCTGGAGTTCTGACAAAGAGTAGTCACCTTACTGTATGTATGGCGGAAGAAGAAGTGTGCACAGACGAAAGGGGTAAGTGTAGTTCGGGAGAGGGTGAAGGGCCGGCACGGTGAGATGTGGAACAGGGATATAAGGTGTTGGTGGTGTTTGCAGCCCCGACAGATAGGGTGTTGCACCCTGTCTCACTCACGGCGGCGATTAAGGAACAAGTTGGGAGGGTGAAACTTGCACAGTGTTTGAGTGGTGGCAGGGTACTTATTGTGGTGGGTAGTGTGTCTCAAAGGGATAAGTTACTGAAGTTGGAGGTGTTGAATGGGGGTATGGTGAAATGCAAGGCGCCTGGGAGTACTACGAAGGTGAGAGGGGTGATCACGGGTGTTCCGGAGTTTCTTAATTTATTACATTAAGATGCATATGTACAGTTCTTGTCTTGATTACATTTTCACACATTCTGGAAAAACAGAATCAATGACTGGAACTTAGAACGAGAGCAGTCAAAGGTTATATGACGCCATTGACGGAAGACAAAATGAAACCTCATGTGTCTTCGAATTATATTACAAATTTCTCTGGGTTTTTGTGGAAACATTTAGGATAATGTAAGTACACAACTAAGAAATATATATAATATAGGTAAAGTGATGTTTGCTCTTTTAATTGAAAGTACGTCTTTTGTTTTGGAAAACTACATATTGTACCTTTAACTTTCCCTGAGAGGTTTGACAGGACACCATCTCAAGGTAAAATCATCATACGGTAGCCTTATTCAACTTTGGCATCCTAAAACAATTCCACAATGTCACTGCCCTGTTTCAGAGAGCCTTGGATATCTGGGTAGAGAGGAGAGTGAACACCAGTCCACCACCGACTACGCCAATGCCTTCCAGACAGCAGCAGCTGCCAATGGCTGGAACAAGCCCCCCCTGCCTACCCCGTTCTGCACTGGGCTGAGGGAGGAGTTCCAGGAAGAAGCTGATTTGCCAGGATGATCATCTTTCCTCAGTCCAGGCTCTGCCAGTCAAGATGCCAATCCAGGCTCAGACAATCATGTCCTATATTTATTAAAAAGTGGCACAAAAATGTGGATGCTTACTGGGCATTGAGAGATATTGATCATCTTATGCAGATATACACATATAATAAATAATATTATATATTATAATATATATAATAATTATTATACCTCTGGCATTTGCCTGAACGATTGTTTATTGTTTAGACAGTTTATCTTTCGGATCTAGACATTTTCTGTCTCTGAGGAAAAAAAAAACCCAGCAGAATCTAACATGCCTAAAACACAGTAAATAAAAGGTTTTAAGACAATGTCACCTGAGGGAGTAAGAACTAATTACATATTAGCCCATTGGCCTTTCAATGCTATCTGTTGCAGCCAAGAAAACAGCTTTGCTCAGTGCTGTTCCTGTATCCATTATTATACAACACAGTAGGCAGACATGACAGCAAGACCTTTATACTAACAATGAAAAGGATATAAAACACTCAACGGCAACTTGAGATTTTAAAAGTATCTTTTTATATAAAGCACATTTCTTGCAATAAAGCTTTAAAAATAAAATTTCAATGCCACAGAAAAAACTATTTCCAGATGATAAAAAATACAAATAAATAATTGAAGAAATAAATGGCATAGGGTGGTCCAGCGGGCTAAGATGCCAGTGTACATACTTTATGAATTTAAAGAATATATACTAGCAAAACAAAAGTGATTGAATCACCAATGCAGCTAACTACAATGGAAATGTAAAAAACTAAAAGGCAAAAAAAGACCTAGGGCGCCACATACTACCCACTCCTCTACCTGGAACATTCTTAGCAAATATGCGATCACTCATCAATAAACTGAATGAACTTCACTTGCTGTTGGGGAAAAACAGAGACCTCTCCTTATCTTCTGCTATGTGTTTCACGTAAACATGGCTGTGTGGAGCTACAGTGCCTTGCGAAAGTATTCGGCCCCCTTGAACATTTCGACCTTTTGCCACATTTCAGGCTTCAAGCATAAAGATATAAAACTGTATTTATTTTTGAAGAAGCAACAACAAGTGGGACACAATCATGAAGTGGAACGAAGTTTATTGGATATTTCAAACTTTTTTGCAAATAAAAAACTGACAAATTGGGCGAGCAAAATTATTCGGCCCCTTTACTTTCAGTGCAGCAAACTCTCTCCAGAAGTTCAGTGAGGATCTCTGAATGATCCAATGTTGACCTAAATGACTAATGATGATAAATAGAATCCACCTGTGTGTAATCAGGTCTCCGTATAAATTCACCTGCTCTGTGATAGACTCAGAGGTCCGTTGAAAGCACAGAGAGCATCATGAAGAACAAGGAACACACCAAGCAGGTCCGAGATACTGTTGTGGAGAAGTTTAAAATTCGGATTTGTATACAGAATGTTTTCCCAAGCTTTAAACATCCCAAGGAGCACTGTGCAAGCAATAATATTGAAATGAAAGGAGTATCAGACCACTGCAAATCTACCAAGACCCGGCCGTCCCTCTAAACTTTCAGCTCATACAAGGAGAAGACTGATCAGAGATGCAGCCAAGAGGCCCATGATCACTCTGGATGAACTACAGAGATCTACAGCTGAGGTGGGCGAGTCTGTCCATAGGACAAAAATCAGTCGTATACTGCACAAATCTGGCCTTTATGGAAGAGTGACAAGAAGAAAGCCATTTCTGAAAGATATCCATAAAAAGTGTCGTTTAAAGTTTCCCACAAGCCACCTGGGAGACACACCAAACATGTGGAAGAAGGTGCTCTGGTCAGATGAAACCAAAATCGAACTTTATGGCAACAATGCAAAACGTTATGCTCATCACCCTGAACACACCATCCCCACTGTCAAACATGGTGGTGGCAGCATCATGGTTTGGGCCTGCTTCTCTTCAGCAGGGACAGGGAAGTTGGCTAAAATTGATGGGAAGATGAATGGAGCCAAATACAGGACAATTCTGGAAGAAATCCTGATGGAGTCTGCAAAAGACCTGAGACTGGGACAGAGATTTGTCTTCCAACAAGACAATGATCCAAAACATAAAGCAAAATCTACAATGGAATGGTTCACAAATAAACATATCCAGGTGTTAGAATGGCCAAGTAAAAGTCCAGACCTGAATCCAATCGAGAATCTGTGGAAAGAACAGAAAACTGCTGTTCACAAACGCTTTCCATCCAACTTCACTGAGCTCGAGCTGTTTTGCAAGGAGGAATGGGCAAACATTTCTGTCTCTCGATGTGCAAAACTGATACAGACATACCCCAAGCAACCTACAGCTGTAATCGCAGCAAAAGGTGGCGCTACAAAGTATTAACTTAAGGGGGCTGAAGAATTTTGCACGCCTAATTTTTCAGTTGTTTATTCGTTAAAAAAGTTTTAAATAACCAATAAATTTTGTTCCACTTCATGATTGTGTCCCACTTGTTGTTGCTTCTTCACAAAAAATTACAGTTTTTTATCTTTATGTTTGAAGCCTGAAAGTGGCAAAAGGTCGAAATGTTCAAGGGGGCCGAATACTTTCGCAAGGCACTGTATATCACTAGTAGGTGGAAACCTGTGAGGGGGATGATGTCATAAAATTATGACTACTGACAGGTGAAGTGAATAACAGTGATAATCTCGTTGCCATGGCATCTGTCAGTGGGTGGAATATATACTGCTCAAACAAATAAAGGGAACACTTAAACAACACAATGTAACTCCAAGTCAATCACACTTCTGTGAAATCACACGGTTTACTCTGGAAGCAACACTGATTAACAATCAATTTCACATGCTATTGTGCAAATGGAACAGGCGACAGGTGGAAATTATAGGCAAATAGCAAGACACCCCCAATAAAGGAGTGGTTCTGCATATGGTGACCACAGACAACTTCTCAGTTCCTATGCTTCCTGGCTGATGTTTTGGTCACTTTTCAATGCTGCCGGTGCATTCACTCTAGCGGTGCATGAGACAAAGTCTACAACCCACACAAGTGGCTCAGGTAGTGCAGCTCATCAGGGTTGGCACATCAATGTGAGCTGTAGCAAGAAGGTTTGCTGTGTCAGTCAGCGTAGTGTCCAGAGCATGAAAGTGCTACCAGGAGACAGGCCAGTACATCAGGAGATGTGGAGGAGGCCGTAGAAGGGCAACAACCCAGCAGCAGGACCGCTATCTCCGCCTTTGTGCAAGGAGGAGCAGGAAGAGCACTGCCAGAGCCCTGCAAAATTACCTCCAGCAGGCCAAAAATGTGCATGTGGACACTCAAAAGCTCAGAAACAGACTCCATGAGGGTGGTATGAGGGCCCGAAGTCCACAGGTGGGGGTTGTGCTTACATCCCAACACCGTGCAGGATGTTTGGCATTTGCCAGAGCACACCAAGATTTGCAAATTCGCCACTGGTGCCCTGTGCTCTTTACAGATGAAAGCAGGTTCACACTGAGCAATTGTGGAGACGCCATGGAGAATGTTCTGCTGCATGCAAAATCCTCCAGCATGACCGGTTTGGCAGTGGGTCAGTAATAGTGTGGGGTGGCATTTTCTTTGGGGGGCTGCACAGCCCTCCATGTGCTCGCCAGAGGTAGCCTGACTGCCATTAGGTAACGAGATGAGATCCTCAGACTCCTTGTGAGACCTTATGCTGGTGCGGTTGGCCCTAGGTTCTTCCTAATGCAAGACAATGCTAGACCTCATGTGGCTGGAGTATGTCAGCAGTTCCTGCAAGAGGAAGGCATTGATGCTATGGACTGGCCCGCCAATTCCCCAGACCTGAATCCGATTGAGCACATCTGGGACATCATGTCTCGCTCCATCCACCAACGCCACGTTGCACCACAGAATGTCCAGGAGTTGATGGATGCTTTAGTCCAGGTCTGGGACGACATCCCTCAGCAGACCATCCGCCACCTCATCAGGAGCATGCCCAGGCATTGTAGGGAGGTGATACGGGCACGTGGAGGCCACACACACACACTACTGAGCCTCATTTTGACTTGTTTTAAGGACATTACATCAAATTTTGATCAGCCTGTAGTGTGGTTTTCCACTTTGATTTTGAGTGTGACTCCATATTCAGACCTCCATGGGTTGATAAATTTGATTTCCATTGATAATTTTTGTGTGATTTTGTTGTCAGCACATTCAACTATTGAAAGACGAAAGTATTACATTTGATTAGTTCATTCATCCAGATCTAGGATGTGTTATCTTAGTGTTCCCTTTATTTTTCTGAGCAGTGTATTAGGCAGCAAACATTATGTCCTAAACGTTGATGTGTTAGAAGCAGGAAAATTCGGCAAGCATAAGGTTTTGATCAACCTTGACTGGGGCCAAAGTGTGATGCTAGATGACTACTCAGAACATATCCAAAACTGCAGCTCTTGAGGGGTGTTCCCGTTCTGGAGTAGTCAGCACTTATCAAAAGCAGTGAACTGGCAACAGGGTAATGGGCAGCCAAGTCTCCTTGATACCCGTGTGGACGAATTCAAGAGACAAGCTATTGTCGCTCAAAATGCTGAAAAAGTTCAATTTGGTTTTGATAGAAAGGTGTCAGAACACACAGTGCATCAAAGTTTGTTGCTTATGGGGCTGTGTAGCCACAGACCAGTCAGGGTGTCCATACTAACCCCTGTCCACTGCCGAAAGAGCCTAAAATGGGAATGTGAGCATCAGAACTGGACCACGGAGCAATGGAAGAATCCCGCTACATCTAGTCTGATGAATCACATTTTTTTTTACAGAACGTTGATGGCCAGGTGCTTGGCCGCTTATCTGGGGAACTCATGGCACAAGGATGCACTATGGAAAGAAGGCATGCAGGCGGAGGCAGTGTGACACTTTGGGCAATGTTCTACCATGGGTCCTGCCATTCATATGGATGCTACTTTCACTAGTTCCGTTTTTGCATGGCTGGAGCCGTGCCTTTGACAGGGGGTACTGTCACAAAATATGACAGTTTATGTTTTGCGGCATGTTGTCTTAGGCAGGATGTCCACTGGACACGTCAGATTTTAGTGCACGTTACTTTTTACCGGATATATGCATCTGCATATTGTGGACTTGACCCACTTTTGCTTTCGCAAGGCAAGATAGTTACTTTCGTGTTGTGCTACTCGTTCTACTGGGAACTCCAACTTCCGGATGTACAATGGAACGGTGTCGCAAGGCACAATTTGGATAATTTGAACGTATCCGACACAGAGAGCGCACCGCATCGCAAGCCCGCAAGGCAAACGAAACTTTGCGTATTGCTCCGATGACAATGAATGATTTCCGGTGCATGTCCATCCCGTCTTATTATGCGTTTTGTGTATTATTGTTTATTTATACTGTATTATGTGTTATGTTTTAGCTTGCTGACCTCTGGACACTGGGAGTGTGGTAGGCATTAGGTTACTTATTACACATGAATGGTGCTCTGGGTAAATACCTAGTCCGGCGTATGATGAGTAATCAAGATGCCTTTTTATTCCCGGTGTTTCGGATCGGTCGGCGCATGCTATTGTGACTTTTAGGCCTGTGTTGGTAGGGAATATGAGGAGGCTTATCTCATCTAACATTACTGATTGAGCCTTCTCTTCATTATGTGTTGTTCGTAATGTATACACATATCTTGTGAGCCAGGCGTACATGTATATGGATCGACCTCGTCCGATGCTGCGTTAAGAGCATCGTAGCTTTATGTATGTTTTTGTGCAGCTACAGGAACAGTGTAGTTAGCAACTCTGGACATGGGAGAGCAGTGCAATGAAGGTGTGCTGGCCACTCGGATTTTCAAATATGAATCAATAAAAGTCTGTTTAATTATGCAAACTCTAAACCTTTAAGCATTTCTTGAATATAGAAGTATTTGAAGGTGGCTATGATTTTTGCCTTTTGACATAGTTATATATTATATGTATCAAGGTAGAATTATAATCAGGGTTCGAAATGAGGGGGGCGTGGGGAGGTCCGGGACCCTCCATAAGTCATTAGGAGGTGGCTATGAGGTGCGTTGTTAATCTGTCATCATGGAGTTCACAAAATACATTAACAAAGAAACTAACGAAACATACAGGTGCAAAATCAAGATTACTTACAAACATAAAAGGGACCAAGTGCAGGAGAGGAGGTGTGGTTATATATTGACCACGACTAAAGAGTCTATGTGGAATCTGAAGACATATATCCCGCAAGCACAATAGTGTTCTGCGTGCACTTGGGAAAAGAAAGATAAATATCTACTCGTTAGACCGAGTTATAAAATGAGCAATTAAAAAATTTAGTTCATTCTCTTTGTGCCCACATGGCATCTTTTTTTAACTTTGTAAACAGGTTAATTTGTATTCACAACATATATATAAAATACAGTACATTTGTAAAATGAGCATGCACTGTTTTGTATTGACATTTGTATACTGTACTTTAAGGCTGTTCGTCTTTTCGCGTACATGGTCACATTTTACTGTTTATTTAAACAACTTTATAACAATTCAAATCGATGTAGTTTCAGTATTTCAATGATCGACACGCATGGTCACACAATGGATGGGTTTTGTTAATATTGTAATATGACTTTAAAAAGTATTGGAGCAAATTTGGAGGGTCAATTGTTTTCCTATGAGCGATGTGCAGGTTTGAGCAGAGCGGTTGGAAAATGTGTGGAGTGGAGTACAACAACCAATCAACTTGGTCACATACACTGGATGGCATTGGCCTCTTTCAGCAGGATAATGTGGCCTGCTGCAAAGCAAAACTGACAACTCCCACGCAGTGATTTAAAGCCACAGCATGTTGTGATTTCACAGGCTGCAGAGCTGACCGTGGTGCTGAATCCACCTGTTGCGGCTTTAAAACACTGTGTTGGAGTTGTCAGTTTCACTCCCTCAAAACTTGCGACATCTGTGGCATTGTGCTGTGTGACGAAACTGCACATTTTAGAGTGGCCTTTTATTGTGGCCAGCCTAAAGCACACCTGTGCAATAATCATGCAGTCTAATCAGCATCTTGATATGCCACACCTGTGAGGTGGATGGATTATCTTGGCAAAGGAGAAGTGCTCACTAACACAGTGTTAGACAGATTTGTATATATTTGAGAGAAATATGCCTTTTGTGTACATAGAAAAAGTCTTAGAACTTTCAGTTCAGCTCTTGATAAATAGGGGCAAAAACAAAAGTGTTGCGTTTATATTTTTGTTCAGTGTAATTTCAGTTAGAAAAGCAACAACTACTAGCCGCCTAGCTACTGTAGCTTGTTGAATGCTGGTCATGTTACTTCCCCCAGTATAATTGTACAGGTATTTCTGTGTTCCAGTTCTGTGTGTGTTTGTTTCTGTTCGGTATGTCTCTTCCCCACAGGTGATGCAAATCAGGGTTCCTCATTACCAATTCATCACTTATCAATGACTCCTCCCTCCCGTTATCTTGTTCACCTGGTTCCGGTCAACATGCTATACCATCATGCTTCATCTGTATTTATTGTGCCATTTTGTTTGCTCTCTCGATTTGGGGCATGGTCTCTTGCTCTTGGCTTATTGCGTGAGCTCTTGGTTGTCTGTGTGGTTGTGGTTGAGGCCACTTTGTGGAATTCTGTACAGGCTCTCTCTCTGATGTGTGAGCCTTTTCTTTTTGTGTGGTGGTGGCCACATTTTGGCAGCTAGTATTTTCAGTACTTTATGACATTCTGTCTTTGTTATCCATATGGCTAGGGGTTTTTAGCATTAGCTACACTTTGTTTGGTCTAGGACTGAGTGTGTGAGAGATTGATTTGATTAATATAATTTTGTTTTGTTTGTGTTAGTCTCATTGTAATATTGTGGTGACATTACTACTCACCTTTGTTTCATTCATTTCTCATGGAGATTGGGGAGTGTGCAGGCAAAACGCACTGGTCTTACACCACCCTTAGGGTAACTTTCCTGTTAAGCACACTAGGCAAGATCTGGGCGGACCACCCCTGTATTTTGGTTAGGGCGCCTTGATTGTGTGCCAGTTAGATTATTTGTTTAGTGTTTGGGATTTAAGGACAAATTTGGGGTGGGGACTTTGTTTTAATTTCTTTGCTTTGGTACCGCCCAGCCCCTCCAATATTATTTTATTACCATTTAGCTAATCCCATACAGAAATCTAATATATGGCCATATGTGTACAGTTTATAACTTATATGTCCTATATCGGCATATATGGTGGAAACATCATCACATATATGTACATATATGTCGATAAATACAAAAATTGGCAGTTTTTATGAATGTGACATATACATTTCCACATTTGACATCCATATCTGCATTTACCAATGGTGTACAGAGTGTATAAGTGATGTAAAGTATAAAATCTGTCAATGTACATATGAGATTATGTAAATAAATATATTGAAATACTGCTACATGTATGTATATTTATATGTCAGATATTGGCATATATGGTGGAAACATCATTACATATATGGACTGATATGTCGAAATAAACAAAAATTGGCCGTTTTTATATATGTGACATATATATTTCCTCATTTTGCAATTCAAAGTTTATAATCAAAATATATGGTAATATATTTTCAAATATGTGTTAAGATTTTTAATATGTATGGCCATACATTAGATTTCTGTATGGGATAAAAGCCTGATTTACACGGTCAATGTTTGTGTTGTGTACTTACTCGCATCTACGACCCCATAACTCTTTTACTGACTTCAGGAGCTCCTTGAGCAGTGGGTTGTCAGGTCCCCTCATACGGGAGGTGGATCATAATAATGGATAAGTCCCTTTACTCTTGACATTGGTCATGGACAAGGCTCTTTATTGCCTGATGCCATATGTAATCAGATGTTGTTTTTCAGGATGAATTTGTGAATAGATTTCATGATTCTGGAGCAAATGTGATTTTTCTAATGTTGCTCTCCATAGTTTGTTTGGTGCAGAGCAGGGAGGGTAATGGGAAAAAATGTGTTTTGATTAGTAATGGAAGAAAAAGTACATTATTTGTTGCCTATCGTAAAAGACGATGGAGAGAAAAGTTGAGTACTGGTTCAGAAAAATATAAAATAATATAATCTCAAACATTCTGCAAAGAGGGATACATATAGTATTTATCTTTCAAATACTGTATATAAATATGAAGTTCGTGGAGATTAATGGAGGATTGGTACAGTTGCAAAAAAATAACTGAAAACATTTAAATCAATATATTGCTTCCAGTCAGTGGCTCTATGCTAAGCTGAGACCGCCAATCATTCAAATGTACAGTAGATGGAATTTAGTTGATAGACCATGGTGTTTTAAACTTAGAGAAAAAAGTATAATAGCACTGTCATCCATATTGTGTACAGCAGGATTTTCTAACCACCAGACCTTGAATCAGTACTGGGTAAAGTATTACTTCCCCTCTAGCATGCAAGATAACAAACCATAACATTAATTCTGCACAGCCTGGTTTGTGACACATTATCGCACCTCTGACCTTCTGAAGCCTCTTAGTGGACAAAAATTTAGCAAAATGTCAGTCTAAAATATATAAAGAAAACATCAATTAATTTGTTATTCGTTTTAAATTTAAATATGCTGACACAATTGAAGTAAAGTTGCTTATGTTTTTTCGACATCTGCAACCCCTTAATGGCGATAGAGCTCATCATTACCCCTAGTGGCCAAAACTAAAGACATTCTTAGAACATGGCTACATGGTAACATTATCTTGGGGCTGGGGTAACTTCTTTGGAATTTCAGTTGCCTTTCAGTGTTAGCAGAGCTTCCTGAGTGTAAAGTAGTAAAATATTTTAACTATAAAACATAATTGCTCTTAAGTAGTTGATAGAACTTAAAGTAAAAAATGACAGATGGTAAAGAAGCAAAAATAATCTACATTCCAGCTATTCTAAATTTTGAACTGTTAAGATTAAATCATATCAGTAACATTTGCCCTCACTATAAGACGATCTGTGATATGATTTTTTATTCCCAATATACACATAATTTTAATCAAAACTTTTCTGGCAACATGACAAGCATAACAATATTTACATTTATTTATTTTAAAAGCCTGAAGGGTATATTTTAGAATGTGACTAAATATTAATGCTATTTGATGTCATGATTGTTATGTATGCTTATTTCAAAATGTAAAATGGTTGTGTTTTGTACACATAATTCAAGGAAAATTGCCTCATTAAGTTGTGAGCTGGACACAAATCAGAAGACAAAAATCAATCAGTATTCTGTCTGAAAACCTTTACTTGTAGTTGATCATTGGTGTTTTTCACAGAGGGGTCACGGTAGGTACAGTGAGACCTCCATCTCGATAAAACTCATCTATACTCTCTCCCAGTGGGATCCCCTAGGATGGTTCAGTTTATGACCCTGGTTTATAACTCTCTATAGGCTTCTTCAGTTATTAAAATGCACGTATAGAACTTGCTGTCTGTGTCTCCTGAGCCTGCCTTGTCCTTGCATTAAGGTGTTTTTTCTGTTAGCAGGAGGAATGAAAGCTGAGGGGCAACTGGGCAGAGGAAGTGTCCATGCACCTACCTGCCACCACCTGGAGTCTAAAGCCCCAGAGGGACGCTGCAGGAAAATGTATTTGCCTGAGGGGCAGTTCGCCACCCATCATCCCCATTGTGTCAACCACAATACGTCAACGTTCCCCTACATGACTCGATGCCTGACACACAGGTGGACGGCTAATCACTTGTACTGACCCAGTCACCGCTGAGTTGTCATGAAAACACTGATGCGACAAGATTGAGAAGACACCTCCACATGCCCTCAGCACAGACAATCTGCATCGTAAAACGACTTATTAGTATGGTGTGTTTATTGTCTCCACTGTCTACAGAGGTAATCGATGGTGAGGATGACAATTTAACTCTAAAATACAGACCAGGAAGGATCACTTTTAATTGGATACATAGTGAGGAGCATATATAGGAGCCATGAGGGAAGGTAGAAAAAAACAGAATGTTCAGTATTCGTCCTTTCCCACCCTGTCTCTCCAATTATGTATTTCAACTCCGTTTTTTTGACACACTTGGGATGCAGCTGTCAAAGCCGATCTATCTTATGTGTTACTTATCATCACCCAGGAAAAATCAGCTCTCATTTCACTGCCCAAATGAAGTATTTTACATGATTTCTGAAATAGTCTTTTCCGTTAATGAAAGCATGGACATGGCCAGTCCAAGGGCGTAGTTGGGTTTAGAAAATTGGGGGGATGGCCTATAGAGGGGGTCTGGGGATTTGACCCTAAAACATTTTACCTGGGCCCAGGGCATTGTGTAGACATCTATTCAACGTCTTTAAAACCAGTAAGACATCGTTACGACGTCTTTTCAACATCTTGGGCCCAGTGGGTTTGACTTGCTTGTACGCATTGCCTGCATCCTAAAACCCCCGAAGAGCAAGCAAAAACAAGTGTCTTTTCCTAGGCTAGGAAGAACTCTGTAGTAGGTGGGACCTAGGAAAAAAGGCCAGACTCAAAGTGGTTGCCAGTCCTCTTCTGGCTGTACAGGGTGGTGGATCTGAAGGTATCAGCCCATTGTATTAAGGTCACATTGTTTATCAGTGTACAATTAGTGTCCATAATGGTTTGGTAATTTTTCCCATTTTTCTCCCCTACCAATTCCCTCTAATCCTGCCTTGTCGGTAGCTCCGCAAATCCCTGCAGAGATCTGTGGGATGGCGAGGGACGTGGAAATGGTTCATCCAAACAAATGTTGCCCTAGCCGTCTATTCTTTTCGCACTGTTCATCCAACACGGAAGCCTTTAGTCGGATCATGCACGGGATGATGACGTTCACTGACTATACTTCTGTGATAGAATATTCAGGTGCCCGATCTGGACAACAGGAGTCGCTGAAGAGCGGCGTGGCAGGATAGATAATCTGATTTATCTAACCCAAATCCTAGGCAGCGGTATGCCAATTTGCGCTGCATCATGCAGGAGGCCCGGGGATAGTCAGAGACCCATAGTCAGTCCATAATGTTTTGTATTGTTATTTTAGCAAATGCATGTATTGTAAAAATGTCCAGCCAAAATGTTCAGGAAAAAAATACTTATTGTAAAGTTTCATGATTAACGTTGATAAGGTAAACATCTGCCACAACTGCATTGCAATTTATTAGGAAATACTTTGTCTAATTAAGGGAAGGAATTAAATATAACAGTGCTAACTCCTACATGAGAAAAATAAATTACAGCACCAAACAGGTAGGCTTGTAATTTATCTAATCTTGAGTTGGAAGGGTAGAAGACGGCCACTAACTGTAGATTTCTTTATACTTTAGCTTCTCTATGTTGGATGAAGTGGCATGACATATAATATGTAATCATAAAAGACAATAAACATGCGATAAGTTCATGCAAGACATGCCCTCTCTCCAGTTTCTCTTGGATCCCTTCATCCAACATTCCCTTAGGACAGAGGGAAAGGTAGCACAGACTGACTGAAGTTTTATGTAAAATTATTTTGAAACTGAAGAAGATCGACATGTTGGCGTAGTAATTTATAAATCACTTGGTGGATATCTGGAGTGTGCAATTTTCGTTTTGTATACAATATTTAGTTATCCATTAGTCAGCCCCTCCAACAAAAAATATTTTGGGTGGACAACACAATTCCTGAAAATATTAGGGTTTAAAGAAGCTAGACTTCATCTACTATAGTCTATCCAACTTAACTCCATAGCATGTATTATACCTGCCTGAAGTGTTGATCCAGTCCTGGAAAGAGGAAGGAGAGTCATGGTCACTTAAAGGTTTCTTACTCACTGCTCTACACTATCCCAAAAACTTGATCGCAATTAGCATATGAAAAATTATAGATTATAGATTATATACAGTTATATTCATAGTAATATAGCCAGATCTGAAATGCTAACATTCACAATTTCCCTAAATAAACTGAGGAATGACAATCTTGTAAGCATTAGATAAAATACATAGGCCAATTGGGCAGTAAAGAAAATAGCTAGCAATGTTCATGTTTCAACAAACCTTTTCAGTATTAGCAATAATATAATAAAAGCATTGCTAATCATTTAATTTGTTGTGAAGGCAAATGTATCATCAACAACCTTACACAGCAAAATCACCAGTGTTAAATCAACTCCGAGAGTGTTAAAGTAACACTCTGAGTTTTTATATAGAACACTGAAAGTGTTACTTTAACACTCTCAGAGTTGATTTAACACTGGTGATTTTGCTGTGTATTCATATGAAAGTTGTATTGATTATATTTGGCTGGCTACCTGCAGCTAGCATGTGGATATAGCTGAAGATAACTTGGTGGCTTGACCAGTTAACGAGTAGAGACTAATAATGTTGCTACCTGTGTGGCTGGTTCAATGTCTCCACTGTCATGTCATGCAACTCCAGCTGAAGGGACGGTGTTGACCGAGTCTGGGTTTAGTAATGCACAAACTCCTTTATCGGACTGTTCCTGAATACTGATGCATTGGCCATGTCTCTGCACTTTGTGAGCCCTTGATGCCCATTGTGCATTTTCTGTTTAATGTCTGCCCTCAATGACCTTGGAACAACTATCCTGTTTCCTCTTATGACCAAGCCATCAGCTTTTGACAGCTCGTTTTTTTACTTTTGTGTAATCTCTAACATACAGTGGGACGTTACAGCCATATTCTAGCCATCCTATTTGGATGAAACTGGTGACCGCCTGTAGCTCGCTGTCGGCTGCTGCCACCATTCTGATGCTCTTCTGGTTGGAGAGGCTGGGACCAGTGATGGGAATATAAATAAACTGCGTCAATGTCACATATGGTTGGGGTTTGTAAGTCTTGTCTATGTGCTCCCTTCATTTGTGTGTATATGCCGCCCTCTTGTGTCTTGTTCAGGTCATTAGGTTTGAACTGATTATGGGATTAGGTCATTGTTTAGGCACAGATGTATGGTGTTAGTAATTAGTGTCTGTGTATTTAACCAGGTTGTTTTCCCCTTGTCTCTTGTCAGTCAATGTGTTCCTGTACGCATTCCTGTGTGTGTGTGCCGTCGATGTATTCTTAAGCTCCACGTGGCAGTATTCTTTTCTTCTAAAAATAAAGTAATTTTGGATTACTGAACCTTTGCGCCTGTCTCTACATTTGGAACGTGACAGATTGACTGACCTCTTAAAATGAGACAGCGAAGGAGAAACCGTGTTGCACGCCGCAAGGAGGAGGAGGAAATAGAGGCTAGAGCCATGGAGTTGTGGGCTCACATGGACCGACTAATCGCCTCCGGAGCCCGTTTCCCCACGGTCTCCTGGGAAGACCTCGTTTCCTCTGTCTTCCAGGAACTACCACCCCTGGAGAGGTCTAGGTTGGGCACGGGTCGCGGGAACAGTATGGAAAGGGAGTTTCCCTTGTGGGAGGAGGCAGAGGAGGACACAGATGGGAGTCGTCTGTGGGATGTGGAAGAAGAGGATGAGGAGTGTTACATTGAGGACGTGGAGGACTTGGAACTACACAGCTCCCAGGTACAGGGTGTTAGCCGATATGCTATGGCTCCCCGCCTGACTGTTAGTGCCCCTGGTCATCCCGTTAGCTCCTTTTGCACACCCTTCACATCTATTCCCCCCC
>JACXGM010009398.1:0-27639 GCA_016801145.1 Umbra pygmaea
TTGAATCAAGTAATATGTATATATATTATTTAAACAAGCGCTTTGGTAGTCCTGTAGTCGAAGCGATGGCAGATCTGGAGGACCTTAATTTGCACTCTCTACATTGGGACCTTTCAGCGGGAGATCAGGGACAGACAGGTCTGGTATATATCACATCCAACAATAGTCGAAGTAGGCCAGCAGTTTTAGCAGCTATGAAGTCCCCTTCTGCCTGGTGTATTCAAACTATGATTAAAATACAATTTTATGAGATTGCTGGGTTTCCAATTGGGGCGAATTGGGCGATTGATTGTACTGCGTCTTTAGCCACCATCCATGAATGATTACGCATTTATCAATCGCAAAAACTTTAATTCAATCAACGTTCAGATCTTATGTGATGCCAGGATGTTTGTTCTGAATATGGTAGCCCGGTGGCCCGGCTGGGACGCGTCTTTATTTTTCTAAACTGCAGCATTGAAACAAGGCAACAGGGCGCACTGCATGGCTGGAGTCATCTCCTCAGTGAGTTACGCCCTCGTACAATTATTATAATAGTTCTACGTAGTTCTTTGGTGAAACAGTTGGATGTGATTCCTCTTAATGAAAAAGGTTATGCCCTGACTGAGTACCTTATAACACCGCTTGCAAATCCGTTAGCAAATCCGAAACAAGCAGGAACGCAGGTTCAATAGTGCACACACACGTACACAAACCACAGAGTGATGTATAGGTTTACTCTAGGGCAGGTGGCTCTGTCTTGGGTAAGCGGGGTGGGGTGGGGGACTGCTATACACACCAAAGCAGGGTTGTAACATAATTATGGCATGCGGGGTTCTCCACGATATTGCGCTGGAGAACGTGCCATTCAATGAAGATCAGAGGCCACGTCAGCCAGCTCTACGAAGGAGACAGGATCTTATTTTGAGCTTCTAATATAGTAAGTTCTATATTGGGTAAGAAAGCTACTTAAAAGATACAAAGTGGAATGTTTAGTGAAAATAATTCATTTATTTGAAATACACTTCAGGTTCTCGTTAATCGCTTTCAATGACTATAGCAGTAACCTCAGTCAACACCGCATTTTACTTGAACAATCGACGCCTAATTTTAAGCTTAGAAATTAAACCAAGCGGTTGGCCTGCACCTGAGACCTGGGCGTCTTTATTTAATCTCAGAGAAAATCCTGTTCTTTGCCGGATTTCCCTTATCCATGTCATAAATTCTAAGGGCGAGGCCTCTAATCAATGCATATTTGTGGGCGTGTTATTTAAATTACGATGGTTTTCAACCGTCTGATTTATCAACAGCTGCTCATTCGTACGCTGGAATTGGAGTGATACAAAAGTTTTGTAAATCACACGTCAGTCTTGTCGTAAGATGATTTCTGCGCTCAGATCTATAATGGTTTCTACGCACGTTTGATAAATGAGGGCCATTATGAATATGGGATTACTGATATGAATGTATTGTATTTTATTTTTGCAATGAGGAAAGCAATTACAACAAAAATAAAAATAGAAGCAGCAGTGTTAGAAAAAAACATTTAAATCATTGATAAAAAACTTTCTGTTTAAGATTTTTGAAATTGGACAACGGAATAATGTAAAATGCACATATTTAGGAAAAGTCAAGGAAGGAGGAGGGTGTATCTTTCAAAATCACAGATATATTTTAATTACAAACTCAAAACACCGGATGGCGTCGGCCTTTCGCGGATCTAGTGTTAATAGGAGCCACTTTATCCAAAATTGATGAGGAATATGTGTTGAATGCATGGACCAGACAATCAATATCAGCATGATCAGACAGCACTACATTTTGAACAAAAGCTGTGGAAAACTTCTCAGCTGTGAAGCGATTTAACATGCCAGAATATTTTACACGTTTACTGGGCAGTAAATCTAAATTAAAAGACAGGTTGAACAAAATACAGTCATGGTCAGTAATATGCAGCTTCTCAGAGCAAACAGAGTTAAGATTAAGACCAAGGGTAAAAACAAGGTCCAAAGTATGACCCCTAACGTGAGTGGGACCAGACACATGTTGGATAAAAGACTCAGTGACATTAAGAAAATCAGCAGCAAAAGTGCAAGACAAGTCATCAACGTGAATATTAAAATCTCCAACCATAACAACTTTATCCAACTTAATAATAGAAGATAAAAAATCACTAAATTCGGACAAAAAAGAACTGTCAGAACCAGGGGGTCGGTAAATTAAAATACAATAAAACAGATTAGAACTGCCAACTTTGGTCACCTACAGTTCAAATGAAAGAAAAACACTGATTGGTACTGTCCGATTTTGAAAGCAGTTTTTATAAACCACCGCGAGCCCTCCACATCTGCCAAAAGACCTGGGAGTACTAATAAAGGAACAGTCAAGTGGAGAGAGTTCAACAAGGAGGGCCAAAATCCAAATTTCTCTGGCAAGTCTCCGTCAGGAACAAAAAATCAAGGCATTTATCAATAAATAAATCATTCAGAATACAATATTTGTTTGTAATGGACCTAGCATTTATCAGCGCCATCCTGAAAGACGTGGACCCCCTGCTAGGCAAAGCAGAGGTCCGAGCCAGAGGACGCAGATGCCTAGAAACTGAACCCCCAGAACGTTTCCCTAACGGTGCGGTCTAACTGTTAAAATAGTCTGTATAGGAAAATAACATGGAGGTTGTGTAAATGACACTAACGGGCTGTAGGGGGGGATATCACTTCTGACATTATCTGGAGAGAAAGAGGTGGCCGAGAAAGAAGAAGACTCTGCAGAGGGGGAGTGTGAAGTAAACAGTCAGTCACGTGGCGCAGACTGTACTGCGTGCTGTATGTTAGCTGCCAGCATCGAGCAGCCCAGCCGGTTTGGGTGGACACCATCGTTTCTGTAAAAATAGGAGTGGTTCCAAAACAAGTTAAAATTGTCAATAAATCTAAAGTTATGGGCACAGCAGAAGGACTGGAGCCAGGTGTTTAGGCTGATTAGCAGGCTGAAAAGCTCTGAGCCTCGAGACACTGTTGGCAAGGGACCAATGATAAACACAGATTTCCCACAGCGTTCTAAAAAGCTAAAAATGTTGTTAAAATCCACCTTCGTCTGCTCAGATTTCCGACATGCCATGTTGTTATGGCCCACATGAATAATCACCCGAGTTATGGAGGGTGAGAGACTGCAGTAGACCGGGCAGTTTGTCCAGGAGAACTGGGACTGTTGCTTAAAAAAGCGAACTGTTGCGTTCGATTTTTAACGCTGTGTTATAGCGTTAAAAAAGCGAATGTTCCTGGTAATGCTATCACCCACTATCAGAGTTGTTGGGGCGAAAGAGCGGCGAGGAAAGTGAACGCAAGACAGCTCATGGCAGGAAAGTTTACGGACTACACTGCGTGACGGGACAGGCGAGATTTGAGAGCCCACTACATCGGTCCCAGCGGGAGGATTACCTGCCAGGTCCGGTCGATGGAGCCCACCAGAGGGACGAAGCACGGCCTCTTTGAGAATCCGGCACCGATCTGAGGCGGTCGAGATCAAGGAGGAAGGAGATCGCTGTGCTGACTTTCCACTGGATTTATCAGGAACTTGGACACCGTCAGCATTTTCCGCTGCCAGTGATGGGTAGCCTCCAGGATTGACAGGTGTTGTCGATGCGACCTGGTTCGATCGTGGAGACGGTGCAGGTGCACTAGCCGGGTGGCAGCATAGCGGTTAGATAGTGTCAGGAGAGGTGGCGAGACGGTCCCATCAGAACCCCTCTTGCGGCTGCTGCTTACCACATCCACCCAAGTAGACCCATAGAGAGGTGTAGAGCAGGAGGGCCGCTGACAAGCAACAGGATCCCACGCCACAGTGTCCCGTAGAACTGAGTCGACTGAAGCCAGCTTCCAAGATTGTCCACAGGCCAAATCAACATAACTGGACAGCAAGGAGCCCTTTTTCCTAAGTTCCTCAGACAGTCGTTGAATGTCTTGCTTGAGGTTTGTAATTGTTTTATTTGCCTTGATTAGCAGTGCGCTGTCGTTGTTAAAACCGACACAGCTCTTACAAGCCAGCGTGGATAGCGTGTTAGCGGTATCAAAAGCAGCAGTTTTTGTTTGCCTAGTGATAACAATTTTTTAAATATAAATGACTAGATAGCCTTCTATATTCACCCCATAGTGTTACACTGTAGGTTCATCTGACGTTCTCCCAGAGTCTAACTTACGATCCAATCATATTGAATCAAAAGTATAGGATCAAATATAAAGTCCTGGTCCTGACCTATAAAGCCTTGCATGGTTTGGCTCCTGCGTATATCTTCGACCTGCTGCATCCGTACACTTCTATCCGGTCCCTTAGGTCTGCTGACCAGGGATTACTGGTGGTCCCTTACACTCGTCTTAAAACCAAAGGTGACCGCTCTTTTGAAGCGACGGCTCCAAACCTGTGGAATGCCATTCGGACTGTTTTGCATTGTGCAGTCTCTGTTGATGCTTTTAAAAATCATCTGAAGACACACTTTTTTAAATTGGTTTTTGTCTCATGTTTGTAAATTACTGTTTTATTTTTGATTTTATAATAATTTTTTTTAGTCCTTTTAATTATTTTTTGACGAAGCTTACTTTATTGTTGTCATGTTCTTAATGTGAAGCACTTTGTGACTTTGTCTGTAAAAGGTGCTATGTTGAATGAACTTAAATGATTATTATTATTATTATTATTATTATTATTAATAACCAATAAACCTAATATATATATATATATATATATATATAATAACTATCCCCACAATAAACATAAACATCTACACTCACCTAAAGGATTATTAGGAACACCATACTAATACTGTGTTTGACCCCCTTTCGCCTTAAGAACTGCCTTAATTCTACGTGGCATTGATTTAACAAGGTGCTGAAAGCATTCTTTAGAAATGTTGGTCCATATTAATAGGATAGCATCTTGCAGTTGATGGAGATTTGTGGGATGCACATCCAGGGCACGAAGCTCCCGTTCCACCACATCCCAAAGATGCTCTATTGGGTTGAGATCTGGTGACTGTGGGGGCCACTTTAGTACAGTGAACTCATTGTCATGTTCAAGAAACCAATTTGAAATGATTCGAGCTTTGTGACATGGTGCATTATCCTGCTGGAATTAGCCGTCAGAGGATGGGTACATGGTGGCCATAAAGGGATGGACATGGTCAGAAACAATGCTCAGGTAGGGCGTGGCATTTAAAAAATGCCCAATTGGTACTAAGGGGCCTAAAGTGTGCCAAGAAAATATCCCCCAAACCATTACACCACCACCACCAGCCTGCACAGTGGTAACAAGGCATGATGGATCCATGTTCTCATTCTGTTTACGCCAAATTCTGACTCTACCATCTGAATGTTTCAACAGAAATCGAGACTCATCAGACCAGGCAACATTTTTCCAGTCTTCAACAGTCCAATTTTGGTGTGCTCTTGCAAATTGTAGCCTCTTTTTCTTATTTGTAGTGGAGATGAGTGATACCTGGTGGGGTCTTCTGCTGTTGTAGCCCATCCGCCTCAAGGTTGTGCGTGTTGTGGCTTCAAAAATGCTTTGCTGCATACCTCGGTTGTAACGAGTGGTTATTTCAGTCAAAGTTGCCCTTCTATCAGCTTGAAGCAGTCGGCCCATTCTCCTCTGACCTCTAGCATCAACAAGGCATACTGGATGTATGTAAACCCTGGAAATGGTTGTGCGTGAAAATCCCAGTAACTGAGCAGATTGTGAAATACTCAGACCGGCCCGTCTGGCACCAACAACCATGCCACACTCAAAATTGCTTAAATCACCTTTCTTTTCCATTCTGACATTCAGTTTGGAGTTCAGGAGATTTTCTTGACCAGGAACAAACCCCTAAATGCATTGAAGCAACTGCCATGTGATTGGATGAGTAGATCATTGCATTAAGGAGAAATTGAATGGGTGTTCCTAATAATCCTTTAGGTGAGTGTATGTACAAATATGTGACTCCAAGTCTCAGTTTATGTGTCCATTCCAGCCCTCCCTGGGCTGGGTGTGACAGAAACTCAAAATGCCAACATGTGAGAAAAACTGTACTTTATTCATGTTGCAATGGAACCAACCAAACTCATACAATTATTCATCACAAATGAAATTTAACCAAAATCAAGGTTCCATAATTATTAGCACTCCTTATTCAGAATGTAGTGCAGCCATCTCTGGCAAGGAAAACAGCATGAAGTCACTTCCTGTAATGTTTGACAAGGTTAAGGAATATATCAACTCAGCTCACACGTTTTTGATTGGATTGAGGTCTGGCGACTGAGATGGCCATGGCAGAACATTGATTTTGTTGTCACAGAACCATTTCTGTGTGAATCTTGAGGTACGTTTTGGGTCATTGTCTTGTTTGAAAGTCAACCTTTGGCCACCGAGGCAACCAAAATAGCCAAAATCGCCTGTTGGCCAGGTTACTTTAAAAAAGTAATTAGTTATAGTTACTATATACTTCTCACAAAGAGTACCTGAGTTAGTAACTGAGTTACATAATTATAAAAGTAACTAATTACCAGGGAAAATAACTATTGCGTAAATCAAGTATGTCAAATAACTTGGAAGCCCCCAATATTAAATATGTTAAATGAATGAAATGGACACTAAATAAAATGAATTATTAGTCTGAGTGTGAGTTATAAAAGTTTGCAGTGGTGGAGAAAAATCTAGTTTAAGCTGCTTTGATGTCGTGGCTCCATCTTTAATTTTTTTATTTTTTATTTAACCTTTATTTACCAGGTAAGTTGACTAAGAACAATTTCTTATTTACAGCAACGACCTGGGAGCAATTAGGGTAAAGTGTCTTGCCCAAGGACACAACGACATTTGGCTCAGTCGGGAATCGAACTGGCAACCTTCTGACTACAAGTCTGACTCCCTACCCACTGAGCCATCTGCGCCCCAATATCCTTTGGTAGCGGAGCTCACGTTATCAGCTGCATACTTGGCCACTATTTTGTGGCGGCATTTGACGATGTGAGGTGCTTCATTAGATTCGAATTACTTGCCACCGAAGTGGAGTGTCTTTCTTCCTGTGCATAAGTTGGACGTTACATAAACATTCTTGCCTTTCACCTCAACGAAGGAAAAGTAGTGCTTATTATACTTACAGTTTGCAAAAGCTACCTTTGAACTCGTTTGACTTGCCATTGCTCTGACTCCTGGCCGTTGGTGTGTGCCACTGTCTGTCTGTGCGTGTGGTGTGTGTGAATTGAACAGTGAACACCTGCCCTACTCTGTCTCTGGTTGGTTGGCAAACGATCGAAATGTACTCTAAGCCAATCATCATCAGTTGTGGTTGTCTACCCCCCCCCCACACACACACCAGAGAAAAAAACTTTGCAGGTCCTGCAGAGAGAAAGCAACAGATGAAAACCGCTTCATTGAGCTCAACTAAAGTAACAACGCTTTTTATTGTCAGTAACGGTAACGGCGTTGTAACGGGGGAAACAGAAATTTGTTTGATTACTCGTTACTTAAAAAAGTAACGCAGTTAGTAACGCCGTTTATTTATTACGCCGTTATTCCCATCACTGCTGATACACGGTGGAATTCATTATGCCATCAATCTTGACCAGTGCCACTGGACCTCTGGAATTAAAATAGCCCAAGAACATCACTGAACCACCAGCATATTTCATAATGGGTATGAGGGTCTTCTCCTTGTATGCATCTCTGTTTCAATGCCAAACATGCCAATACTTTATCTGACCAAATCAATCAATTTTGGTCTCATCTGACCAGATTACTTTCTTCCAGTCATAATTTAAACTACTTTTTGGCAGTACTTGTGTCTTGGGGTCAGGAAGGGCTTTCTTCTGGTAACCCTTCCAAAGAGGCTGTGGTTGTGGAGGTGGCGTCTGATGGTGCTTTTTTAAACCTGGTGACCCCAAGATGCCACCAAGGCACACAATTCTTTCACAGTGATTCTTTGGGATTTTGTTGCTTCTCTTACAATCTTCCTCCCTATCATGGGGGGGGAAATGTATATGCATCCTCTACCCGTGAGGTTTCCAACTGTTCCATATATTTTTCATTTTGTAATAATTGCCCTGACAGTACTCAGTGGTATTCCAGTGGTTCTCAACCTTTTCCCATCCAAGGCCCCACTGTGTACAATAAAATGTTTCAGGACCTCTTACATAAGAGACCAAAGACGAAAACTGCACATTTGTATTATGTTTATTAAAGGAAAATACTTGTTGCCAGTGCCGTCCATTTTACCTTTCAGGAAAAATGAAGAAAATTAAATATAGAGCTCTGGAAAGAATAGACATCTGCAATTTTTCCTAAATCAACCCCATTGAAAACCTCTAGAAAGTGATCAAGAGAAAGATGGATGTTCACAAGCCATCAAACAAAGCGGAGCTGCTAGAATATTTGCGCCAGGAGTGGTATAATTCCAACATCAATGTGAAAGACTGGTAGAGAGAATATGCCAAGACTTGAAAAATGATTATTACAATTATTATTATTTCACCAAATACTAAGTTGACACATCATTATTGTGGTATTTAAAAATGAATATGAACATATTTTCTTTGCATTATTCAAAGTCTGACAATACTGCATCATTTTAGTTATTTAGACCATTTTCTCAAATAAATGCTCTGAATCACAATTTTTAATTAGAATTTGGGAAAAATATTGTCAGTAGTTAATGGCATAAAACCCCCCCAAAAATGTTATGTTCGATAAAAGGTGCCCACTGCCCAGGCATAACATACATTTTGCATCCTTAACATTGGAAAAGTAGGCACTGCTAGGATGTGGTGGTAATAACACTCACCTATTATTAGCCCATATGACTGGACGAGAGTGTTTATGTACACAGTTATATGTTGTTGTGTGAGGTGAAGTGCGTCCTAGTCAGTTTAGCTCCAAAAATGCATGTCTCGTAAAACCTGTTGGCTGCTTTAACTTGCAAAAATACATCAGATTTGAGAAAGAGTCGACTCGTGTGAAGTGGAGTCGACGTCTGAATCAATTCTAAAAATAGGAGTCGTTCACTTCTAGTCTGGATGTTTGTTTATCAGTCTACTTTTGTTGCTCATCCTGTTTTTGCACTGGACAAATCTTCTATTTTTTTATTTCAGAAAAATATCCTACTTTTGTGCAGTACAAATGTTATTATTTGTAAACATAGAATGCAGGAGACAGGTCGGGTGAGCATTACTAGGCAATATCAAACAATCCTACTGGCAGACGTTCCTACTTTCTCCATTTCAAAGCAAAAAAAATGACAAAAACAATGATTTTTATTATTCGATTTCGCTATGATTTTATATATTTCAATTTATATCTGGATTATGTATCAGTAAAATATTTGTGTTAAAATAAAAAAAACTTCTGTCTTCTCATGGCCCCCTAGTGGGGCTGGACCCCCCGGTTGACAACTACTGGTATATTCAATCGTTTGTGGGTCTTCTTGTAGCCATTACCAGATTCATAAATGTCTATGACCATCTGTGTCTTTTGTACTGCCAATTCTTTGTTTTCTTCATAGTTGTTTTCTTCATGGTATTCCATACTGTCCTAACTTCTTCGGAATTGGGTCCGCAAGGCATAGTGGGCTAAGTCGCTGCATTGCAGGACAGTCTACATCACGATGTTCATGGGATCGAGCCTCACCATGGGTTTTCTGACTTTCCCCGGGTCTCTTGCACGTGGCAGCGCAAAATTGGCATGGTGCTACTTGGGTTTTGGGTTAGATAAGTCAGATTATCTATCCTGCCACATCGCTCTCGGCGACTTCTTCTGTTCAGAACAAGAGCCTGTAAATTTGCGGAAGTATAGTCAGTGAACGTAGTCATCCTGTGCATGATCCGACTGAAGGCTTCCATGTTGGGTGAACATTGCGCAAAGAATCGTCATCCCACAGATCACTACAGGGAGTTTCAGAGCTGCTGACAAGGCAGGGTAATAGATGGAGTTATGAAGGGAGGAAAATCGGGAAAACTCACAAAAAAAATAAAGAAATTTAGGCCTAATATTCGGTAATTTTTTTTATATAATCACAAAGAAGGAAAATAATTTCTTTAACAGCACTGTATGTTCAGCAGTATGTGAGTATTACGGAAAATAATTTCATGTATTTACATGACATGACACCAACAGCAAACAAAAGATAATTTAGGAAACAAGTATTTTGTATAAAATGCATACACCTCAACAATAATTTCTCTGTTATAATTTTTTCTCCAAGAACAAATAAAAGTTTTATCATAATTTTTCCTCATCATCGTAAACAAAGAGCACTTTGGTATTGAAGCCAACATCAAAGTGCATTATTTTGACTTGACAGTCACAGAGTTGTGGCGAGTGCATTGTTATTTTGTCTGACCATCGGTCAGGTGCAGCAGTGTGAGACGTTTTGGTCAAAATGTATGAATATGCATGTATAGCATGCATTGGATACAGCATGGGATTCTAGCGAGACTGACTATGTTTGTTCCTGTCCGAAGGAATAAAGGTAGAAAACAAGACTAGTGAAGCGTGTACAGAGCACATGTTTGAATGTGAGAACAACCTTAGAATGTGAAATGAGATGGAGATGGAGAAAGTGAGGGGGCACTAGCGCGAGAGAAACATGCTGCATCGTGCTGCTATGTTAACCACATCGCTGGACCTTTTTGGGTGGGCTTGGTGCATGCATGTTTGTGTGAGCGTGTCTTAGAGAGAGAGAGAGAGAGAGAGAGAGAGAGAGAGAGAGAGAGAGAGAGAGAGAGAGAGAGGACTGTTGTGTGCGAGGGAGGATGGGATGCAGGGAGCGGATTGGCTCAGTTTCGTAGTAGGGTGTGGCTATAGGCTCACTGTCAGGATTTGGGGACATTTAATGGGGTAGGGGTGTTGTGTGAGTGGAGGAGAGCGTGAGATAGAGGTGCTTTAGAACGGATGGGGAGGGTGCTGAAAGTAAGTGGAAGGGAGAATGAGAGAGAGAAAGAGAGAAGGGGAGGTGCGGAGTAAGAGAGAGAGAGAGAGAGAGAGAGAGAGAGAGAGAGAGAAAGAGAGAGAGAGAGTGGGAGCTCTAGGCAGTAAGGCTGGACGGTTGCTAAAACACTGCAGTCTTTTTTTCTTTCCTCCGATGAGGAATGTGTCTTTTTCTCTTTGTGTGTCCCTTTCTCTTTCTTCTTCTTCTGGACATGACCCTGAATTAACTCTAATTTCCCACCTAGAGAGGAGGAGGGGTCAACAAACGAAGGCACCGGCAGAAGGGAGGGAGAGGAGGAAAGGGAGCCTGGACTGAACGCTCCACTGGCAGGACTGTGGAAGGGAAGTGAATCTACATCAGCACTGAAAGAGAGGGAGAAACAGGGATGGGGTTAGGCAAGTAGCAGGAGGAAGGAGCTACCTTGGAAAGAGAATCAAAGGAAAACTGGAGAAATTGGGTTAGAAAAGAAAGAAACAAGGACCAACATAGAGGGAATCAGGAAAGTAATAGTGCGCTTACTTAAAGGAAACCAAAGATTGCTCTCTTCAATTCAGTTTGGTATCCTTTTCTCACTTATACTTTCCGTTCACTGATCCCCGCACTGTCCCTTTAGTGGTGTCTCTTCATCTGCACATCTTCCATCTTTCTTTAACTTTCCTGCTTGTCAGCGAAAGTGGAGCCAAAACCATGAGCACCGGTGAAGGTGCAGAATCACCTCCAGCTGAATGTAGCGATAGTATGCTTTTTTAATTAAATATTGCTTGTGTTACAGAGAGTAATTGGCAAAAACTGATTAACAACAGTATTCATTTTATCTGACAGAGCATTCCAGCTCCGGAATATCTAATGGCATCAGGTGTGACGTACTTGGCTGACCGACCAGATTGAAGCAGTTTGGGAAGCGTCAAGTGCTTGCTCCCACATGTGAAAATTGGATTTACCTGAGATTTGCAGGAATTGGAAAGATGATCGTTAAAAATCATCACCAAGTGATAGACAGATGTTGTAGAATTAAGGTAAGGAATAGTGTAGTTTAAACTCTTAAGGATAATAATCTGGTATGTACAGGTGTAAGGAGATTTAGACAAAGTGAAGAAACACATGAAATAACCACTGATGACAATACAAGATCTATGAAAAAAGTATCTGAATAGATGTAAGTTCATTTCAGCTCTTCAGGGTCACACTTGGGACTTTCATTGCTGATTGTAATTCAGTTTTTCTCTGTCTGACAACACTGTATCCTGGTTAGCTTCAAACGGTCTTGGAAGCAGTTGCTATACCACATTACTGGCACAACAACTATGCTAGTTTTTCCCATGAAGACTCAGCATTTGGACGCAATTAAGACTGTGTCTCTGTTCAGGTCAGCTGCATAACTTAAGTGACTTTTGTTTCAAAACAAAAAACATCTTAAAGGAGAGGGTGAAGACCAAACTTTACTGTTAGCGTGTGATCTCTGGTTGGTTCATGAGGCGCTCAAGCACAGACGAGACGCCGTACAGGCGCAGTCCCTCACTGGACAGCAAGCCTGAGACACCTCCATTTACATCAGGCTTCCATCGCTACAGCAGCGACTTTGAGTACAAGCGTCCGCCATTTGCATTCGGGTTTCACACAACGCCGGGGCCGCAGACGGCGAAAGGCCGGTACACTAACTCGCAAGGGAAGAAGTATGTGGTGTTTTACCTGGACCTGTCCTTCATCTTCCTCCTAGAGCTGCGACGCTGCAGGATGGCCGAAGGCTGCATGAGAGGCCTGCGATACAGCATGGTCTTCTTCAACCTCCTGTTCTGGGTGAGTCCAGCTTATTTGCATTTGGTGGGATGGTGGTGGGATAGTTGTCTGTCTGTCTGTCTGTCTGTCTGTCTGTGATAATGTGGGTGTGCTTCGTATTGTTTTGTGTCTGTATTCCAACAACAGTTTTTTTCTGTTTGTGTTCAGTTCGTACATGCAGGGCACAGTCTATGACCTACTGAAATTGTCAACATTTTGTATAATTACGCTGCCATACATCCCCTGCCTCTGCATGGCTGCTTCTTGGCTACTATCAGTTCAGTCTGTCTATCACTCAATCCTCTACCCATGGGGGACTCTTCACTGTCTGTCTGTCTGACTGATCATGTCACTCATTGCGATAGCATCCATCCTCAACATGGCTGTCAGATGTGACCGCCGTGCTTCAGATTCACAGGTGTCTATCTCTTCAGTGACACTCTCTGTGAACTTGCCCTACAGGACATCTTTTATGCTTTAGCCTGTGTGCTGTGGGATGTTTGGTTCTCTATGGCAGCCTGGTTATATTTTTCCCTTCAACTCTTTGAACTTCTGGTGATAAAAATTAGTTGTTGTACATTGGAAAGAAATCTCACTGCCAAGGCCCTCTCCCTACTGGGAGACACTGACTTCCAGAATCTGTTTTCATAAACTGCTGTCAGAAAGGACTAGATGTATTTGTGATAAGCAGCTAGCGTGTGTTGTGTTTCAGGGGCCAAGGGCATGACATGCTGACACGTGGAAATGTCGCTTACAAAAGGTTTTATCAAGGGTGTCCTTATGACCTCAAAGTACATTGTTGATGTTATTCTATTTCCAATAAGAGGAAATGTGGAGAGATTTTCAACTGGAAATTATTGCCCTTTAAAAGTCTGGAGTTATGTTTTATAAAGGTGTACACCTGGGATCTTTGCTGAAAACACTGTTTGTGTTCTTATTTGCCCTAACAACAAAACAGCTGTGTACAATGTATTTATTTGACTTGTTCTTAACTTTAAACACTACACTGTCACCGGCAAGAATAATGTCTTACCATCACCCTCAGAGAGAATAATGATGATAAATCCAAATACTTACAGCAAAGGGTTTAGTGTGTTCAAAATCATATTATAGAGAAGATTGTAACATGTGTGTCAAAGAGATAGTATGTGAGAAATGTGTGTGTGCCCTTTATTGCAAGAAGACACTCACTTTTGTCAAGACACTTCATTCACATTCATTCACTTACTACGGGGCTAAATTCAGTTATTTTATGTAAATTTTTCGCCATTACCTTAACTGAGTGAAATAAGCTAAATGCATTTTCGTTTTACCCTCGAGTATCAGTCAGTGGAATGGTGGCATGACGCAAGGGTGTCTGCCCTACCCAGACAAAGACTGAAAGTGGAAATAAATGATTGCTTGTCCCATACAACGACAGACCATTATGACTTCGCAGAAGAATTACAATAACAATGGGCCTCCCAAAATACACTGGGATGAGCAGTGCTAATCACATAGCTTTCGGCAGCCATAGCGCATTTGAACCGCAAAGGGCTCCGCGCGCACGCACGCACGCACGCACACACACACACACACACACACACTTTACAGTTGCAGCAAAGTCTCAAATCAGGCACTCTATTACAGTCACTATGTAATTAATCTCGTTAGTGCTGACTTGGCATACTCCCAATGTGGGGACCCGCGGGTGAGACCGATACGGGGGAGAGACAGAAAGAGAAATGGAGAAGGGGGGGTGGAGCGATGGAACGAAAGAGAGAGGGTTTTGAAGTTCCTCGCCCCCAGAAGTTGTTTGCTTGCATTATGTAGGTCAGATCCCAGCAGTCTAGAGGATCCATAGGCTCACATTCCCTGGAGTTCCTCCTCCTGGTCCACCTTGGCTTACACATTTTGCTTACACATTTTGCTTACACATTTGGCTTAGACACACCATTTGGAATTTGCCTGCCTTGTAATGTTACCTGTCCCCTCTCCCTTCACCTCCCCCTGTCCGTCAGTTATCATCAGGTAGCTGCCTTAAGTTTGTTGGTCAGGCTGATAAACGTCTGCTCTTTTGGTGGAGGTTGACGTGTTGACCATATGCATCCATGTGCATCTAAAGCTATTTTCCCAGGTTTTGTATGTGAGAATGTGTAGGGCTAATTGTTGCAGCGCTATGGTGTTAATGATCCTTCATTTGGTGCACGTTGCATCTGGGACTGATTCTAGTTCGTCATTTATCACTTCTGCAACAACTAATTGGCATACATGGTATTCCTTATAATGTTTATTTTTCTGTGTTGGTTAAAGGTGCACTGTGTAGAATTCCACAGAGTGAAAACAGAACTACGTTCTTTTTCAGTGAGCAGCTTCCAAAAGCTATAGAACATATATTTCATCATATTAAAAAATGTTGATTTAGGCAGTTTGGATGGGACCATTATTTTCTATATCATGCAGTGCATATTTTGTTGTTAGAAAAGGAATTTAGAAGAGTTGTGCTTCTACAGTGTTTGTCAACATGCACAAGCCGGTCCTTGTTTACAAAGTTGTGCACAAAGTTTTGCATAACCCTGGAGAATTGGTAATAGGTGCACCATTTAAAAAAAAACATGAGTGAGCAAGCAAAACAATGTTTTTTATTGCTCATGGGAGTCATATTCAACTGTGGGTCATAACAGAAGGGCACAATCACAATAGAAAACATGGCAACAAAGAAAATAATGAAATGAGCCCTGTTCAAAAGTCTACATACCCTAGTTTCTCAATACGGTGTATTTCCCACTTTAGCATCAATGACAGTGTGCTGCCCATTTGTCTTGGCAATACACATCCAGGTCTTGCAAAGTCTTTGGTCATCTTGCATGCATTGCATAATTGAGATCTCCCCAGAGTGGCTTGATGATATTAAGGTCATGAGATTGTGATGGCCACTACAGAACATTCCCCATTTTCTACTGTAACCACTGGAGGGTCAACTTGGACTTGTGCTTAGGGCCATTGTCTTGCTGGAATGTTCAAGAGTGTCCCATATGCAGCTTTCGTGCAGAAGAATTCCAATTTTCTGCCAGTATTGTCCGATAACATGGTGCATTCATCTTGCAATCAATTTTCACAAGGTTCCCCATGCCTTTAGAGCTCACACACCCCCAAAACATCAGTGAGCCACCTCCATGCTTCACAGTTGGAATGGTATACTTTTCACTAGGGATGCACCAAATATTCGGCCACCGAAAGACTTTTATCACCAAAACAATATGGCCAAAATGTTGTGATGATGCAAACAGAAACTGTGAACTGCATGTGCTTGTCTGAAGCATTCTTTCTTGCAGACTGACTGCTAACTCTGTGTAGTCACAACTGGGGTTAGATGAAACATTTACGGAATAGCGGCTCGCGGGAGCAGGAATGAGTATCGCTATGTATTATTGTCCTACCGGTATTTCAGTCAATGCGGCTGTATTTCTATTCAGCCGGGTGTTGTTTGTATTAACGTACAGGTAGATGGCAGTAACTACATTGGAAATAACACGGCTCGCATTCAGTGCACGCGACTGAATCTTCAACAACTTTTTTCAACTACTTATTGGGACGGTTACAAGAAGTGTTGAGATTGCGTTAACAACGTAATTCAGAAATAAAAGGGCAAAGTGGAACAAGGATTGACACTAAAATATAGGCAATTGTACTTATCAAACAGAGGGAATTAGAAATAAAGGCCTGTTTCTATCAAAAGCCTGCTTCAAATAAAAGTCAGTTACCTTCTGCAGTAGAGGAAAAAGAAGGCCCCCTTTTTTTTGTTGAGGAAATACGGTATATGAAGAGTGTTTTTAGTCTTCTGACTAAAATATTTATTTAATTCATTTTGTACAGTTGTAAATGTTTGTTATTATTAGTTGAAAACTCAAAACCTTTCAGTATTGTTTCAACCACCTATACTCGTGTTTGTTTTTTGTGTTAAATAGTTGACACACATTGCACTGTAAGCAATGCACTGCACACTTTTTTAAATACACTGATGAGCCTAAACATTACTACCACCAATAGATGAAGCAAATAACGTTGATCATCTCCTAACAAGGGCATATATATGTCAAGGTCTGGGTAGATTAGATGGTAAGCAAACCATCAGTTCTAGTCACTTGTTGGATGCAGGAGAAATGGGCAGGAGCAAAGACCTCGGTGACTTTGACAAAGGTTTAGAGTGCACAAGCAGAGGTCATGCACCACTCTTTCTTTCAGCGGCGCGTGACAAAGCGGAAACATGAAGCATGGACAAGTTCGAGGGCAGAGCAAACGATTCATAACAACACAGTAAAGATCATCTTAGCCACTTTTGACATTAACGTCAATGCTGCTGTCAGTTCTGCCATCGTTTACCTTTTTCTTTTTCTAGTCCGTAGAAATATCAAAGTCGGTAGCCTTTCCTCAGTTGTGACACCTCTGTTCAGGAGAAGACTACTTCTAGTGTCGCGAGCACCACGCACCAGTGTAAACGTTTCGGCGCTCCCATGACATCACATTGTTGCGCCAGGTCAGCAACGGCAAGTATAATGAACGTTTTAGGTGCCCAGGGCTCATTAATGCACAAGAGTAATCATCAATGCATGTGTAAACCCTGCTTACTCTTGACACATTGTAGAACAATCTATGCTAAAATAAATTTCATTTTCCTGTTCTGTGAATAAATCTTAGCAACTCCTTTTAGTAATTGAAGCTTGTGTTTGCAAAAAAGTTATTGTTTGTTTTCTTGTCACAGCATGTACATTTAATTCCATAGTTGGCCTACTCAGTTATTTTGGATTTTCTAATCCTCATTTGGAAACATCAACAATATGAACATCCTGTTAAAAGAGAATTCTAGAAGACTTGCTGAATTGTTTTCTATGCAAGTCCTATACAAAAAGCCCAAATTATTCCTATAAGATTGCTTCTTAAAACCATTTTCATCTAGTATGTGTCCTATTGGATCCTATTACTATAGAAAATCCAAAAGGACTGTTTTACTAGGGGTGTATGTTGTTTCTTTCAGTTGAAACTAATTCAGTCAACCAGATATTAACTGAAGATATCTTCAGTCATCTTCTGAGTGCAAACACCTGGAAGTCATATTATTCTGTCAGGTTGCTGTCCTATTTGAAAAAGGTATTTAATTAGGAAAACATTGGCCATGTTAGTTATCTAGACCATAGTAATACAACAATGCACTTTGGCTGCCCGAGTGGAAAAGCAACCCACTGACGCCAGCCATGACTGGACTGATTGGTACGAGGACAGTGCACGCTGTTTCTTGAGCATAGACAATAGCAGAACGAGTGACGTAAACAAACAGATTATTTACATTTAATGCAATTCTATCACTGGCAGAATTACATCTTTGCACGGACAATACCGCAGTGCAGGCCCGCGCAGACTTGCATCAAGGAGAGAGAATTATGTAATTTTTGGTGCGCACACGCAAGGACATTCACAAAGTTTCATCTGATGTGTGGATTCTCTGTCAACTCATTCCTGCTTGCTGTAATATCCCTGGTCATGTTGACAATTCATGGCAGGCCAAAATGACCTATTTTTTGGCAGTTTCCCCCATTCTTCTATGCAAGACCTCTTAAGCGCAATCGGGTTGGATGAAGAGCGTCGGTGCATGTTCAATTGGGTTCAAGTCTGCTCTGTAGCCACTGTCTGGGTCCTGTAGCCACTTCTTTGTTAACTTGGCTGTGTGCTTAGGTTCGTTGTCCTGTTGAAAGATTAACCTTTGCCCCATTCTGAGATCCAGAGCACTCTGTCCATTGCTGTATTAAACTTTTTCTTTGTCCTGACTAATCTCTCAGTATGTGCCACTGACAAACATGCCCACAGCATGATGCTGCCACCACCATGCTTCACTGTCGGGATGGTATTGGCCAGATGATGAGCGGTGCCTGGTTTTCTCCAGACATGACGCTTGCCAAGTCAGGCCTTAGACTTCAATCTTTGTTTCATCAGAGCAGAGCATTTTGTTTCTCATGGTCTAAGAATCCTTCAGGTGCCTTTTGGCAAACTCCAGGCCTGATTGTTGGAATGCTGCAGAGATGGTTGTTCTTCTGGAAGTTTTTCCTCTCTCCACAGAGAATTGCAGGAGCTCTGTCAGAGTGACCATTAGGGTATTGGTCACCGCCCTGACTAAGGCCCTTCTCCCCCGATCACTCAGTTTGGCCAGGCGGCTAGCTCAAGAAAGAGTCCTGGTGGTTCCAAACTTCTTCCATTTACGGATGATGGAGGCCACTGTGCTCATTGGGACATTCAATGCTGCAGATATTTTTCTGTACCCTTCCCCAGATCTTCTGCCTTGATACAATCCCGTCTCGGAGGTCTACAGACAATTTCTTGGACTTCATGGCTTGGTTTGTGCTCTGACATGCACTTCTTATTCTTCTTCTATGGGGTTAATGGCGGATCGCAACCAACTAAAGGTGCATACACCGCCACCAACAGCACCGGAGAGCGAGGCCGGACACGGCCCACCCAAGACATCTCCACCCAACACACCCCACGCTCCTAGAAAATAAAATACATTCCTCTAACAACCATAACAACCATACACTCATGTTTACACTTTTCCGACAACACCACACTGCAAACACCCAAACCGTCCTCCGACACCTGGCCTACAACCCTCTCCTTCTCCACCTGCACACCACCCCCAAGTCCCCCCACTCTTCTCACCGCTTCCGCATACGTGACCTTATCCACCACCTTAACCCGCTGTGCCTCTGCCAACTTCTTCTGAACCACCCCCCCCAAACGCAGCGCTGTGTTCCCCACCACAATTACAACACCTCAACACGTCCCCTACCCCACACTTACCATACTCATGAGCACCCTACCACACCTACTCTTCCCTCTGCACACAGCGGCGGTGGCACATATTCCCTTACATAAAAACTCAGATACCCTAAGTGCACCCTACTCGGCAAAGGCCCAGCAAACTCCAACAACACCGTGGGACTCAACTTACCTAACCCCAGTGCCCTACTGCCCAACCGTCTCGCTCCCACCACAACCCTTCCCGACACCACCTCTCTTAACTCCTCCATAGATATATCCTCTGGCACACCGGTGATCACCCCTTTCACCTTTACCGCACTCCCAGGCACCAAACACTTCACCTTACCCCCATTCAACACCTCCAACTTCAGCAACTTATCCCTCTGAGCCACACTACCCACCACAATAAGCACCCTACCACCACTCAAACACCTAGCATCCACAACCCTACCAACCTGATCCCTAATCGCCGTCGTGAGCAACACCGGGTGGAACATCTTACCAGTCGGGGCTGCAAACACCACCACTACCTTATACACCTGCTCCCCACCACCAAGCACCGGCCGCACAACCTCTCCCGAACTACTCTCACCACCCTCTTTCTTCCGTGCCCGCTTTTTCTTCCACCGAACATACCGTGACTCCTCAAACCCTACCCCCACACCAACACCCCCCACACTCCCATCCGAACTCCCCGCCATGCCAACCTCACTCACCGTACGAGCGCCGCGACCCGCCACCACCCGGGGAGCGTTTCTGCCCTCTCCTCGCCCCTTTCTCTCAGGCAGCAAATCTAATGCCACATTCTCTGCTCTCTCCCGCTAATACTCGGAAACACTAGCACCCCCGAAGAAGGCCTCCACGTCAAACGCAGCTTCTGGTCCACGATCCATGTCAGAACCCGGTGACGACACCCCATGCCTCATACCTCATGCCACTGTTGCCCTGTCTCCTTCCGCGCTGCCATCTCCGCCTCCCCTGCCTGCTATCCAATCTCTGACATGCACTGTTAACTGTTGGACCTTATATAGACAGGTGTGTGCCTTTCCAAATCATGTCCAATCAACTGAATTTACCACAGGTGGACCCAATCAGGTTGTGAAAACATCTCAAGTATGATCAGTGGAAACAGGATGCACCTGAGCTCAATTTTGAGTGTCATGACAAAGGCTGTGAATACTTCATGTACTTGTGATTTTCTAAATATTTTTTTGTAAATTTGCTAAGATTTCCAAAACACTTCTTTCACATTGTCATTATGGGGTAATTGTTTGTAAAATGTGGAGGGATATAATGAATTCAATCCATTTCAAAATAAGGGTGTAACATAAAATGTGGAAAAAGTGACGCGCTGTGAATACTTTCCGGATGCACTATACATGCATTAGTTTATTGCTTTCATCTGTGGTCTTGGATCTTGAAAACAACTAAGCTACTGTAGGTACTAGAATTATTTTGAGCAAGATTCATTTGGACTTGAGGCTGGATTTCTCACAGACCAGAGTCCTAAATGTTGTTAGATCTGAAATCAGGGCTTTCCACCAGATTCCACAAGTCCTTAAGACGTCCCAAAATAACTACCTGAAGTCTTCAACACATTAGGTTTGCAACACAATGTGAACTCACCTTTCTTTTGTAGTTTGAGACTAGTTTTAATTTTTCCTGCTTAACCAATGGGACACATTTATTTAGACTATCCACTTTCCTGACTCTTCTAAACAACTCATCAATTAACCTTTGGTTATTTGAAGTGCATGCATTTTTAGTTAAACCATATATTTTATTATTTTAACCAATACATACAGCATTGCTAATATTCTATTACAGAAATAATATTTAAAATGATCATTGACTTGAATGGGTATTTCTGTTTTATTCATCATATCCCTAGGCATTTAATCCTATGCTATCTAAAAATAAATCCAGGTAAAAGAAATTTAACTTAGAAAAAAATATCCCCAGGACAAGGATTAAGAAAAACAAATTATACTGGCTAGATTTCCATTGAGATTTACCATAAGACAAGTGTGACCCTGGTGTTTTATGTCAATGATAAAGTTGTGTGTATTCTTTCCACAAACACCGATGACTTAAAGGAACACACCACCTTTTTTGAAATAGGGTTATTCATCGTCTCGCCTAGATTTAGATAGGTGGGCAAACGTATTTTTGTCTCAATGCATGCATTGTCTTAGTCCGGCAGCGCAACTGTTAGCTTAGCTTAACGTAGTGAATGGAATCCTATGGCTCTGGTTAGCATGTTGTGCTAGTATTAATCTGAATTGCTATTTGTACTCAAGAAGTTAAATGAAGTAATTGTATTGTATCGATACCTCAAGCAGACCATAATCACAAATTCAGCTAGTTTAAATGGTGAAAAGTAATGGGCTAAGTCGCTGTATTACAGTCTACGTCATGATAGTTAGTGGTACGAGCCTGACTATGGTTTCTCTGACTTGCACGGACACCCAGAACGAGGCAGCGCAAATTGTCTGCCCAGATTTGGGAAGAATCTGATATTCTACCTTGCCATGTTGCTCGCCAGCAACTTGTGTGCAGATCAGGCATCTGTAAATTTAATCACGGATCTACGGTTGGTGTGTGTAATCATCCCACCCATGATCTAATTAAAGACTTCCATGATGGAGGAGCAGTGTGAAAAGAATTGGTCGGCTCTACGACCTGTGTTTGGATGAAGCACCACTATTCATCCTGCATCTGTCCAAGGCAGGGTCAGTGAGAACTGGACGAGACCAATTTGGAAGGGGAGAAAAAATAGGGGGAAAAGTACTCTGCTGTTGTGTATCACTGTGTATCACAGTGAACATGGAGAAGAGAAGGAAAACCAGAGAGTTGTCTGAGAAGGATAAGAAGATGGTATAGGCTGTGCATGGTCAACCTAAAGGCTGCAAGACTATCCCTAAACAGCTTATTTTACGTTGTGCACTGTTGCCAATATGTTTAAGGCCCATGGGACTGTAGCCAAAATCCCTGGACATAGCCCAAGAGTGAAGAGGATTGTTCAAATGGTGGAGAAAGTTACGAGGAACCAAACAGATCAAAGCCAACATTCAAGCTCAAGGTGCAACAGTTCAAGCACAAGTTGTAAAAGTTTGCATCATCAGTCACTGTCTGAATGAAAATGGGCTCCATGGATAAAGACCTAGACAGACACCAATACTACACTGCAAACCATCCTGTCTTAAAAGTATTGTTCCATTGGCAAAAAAGTAGATTTATTTTGTATTCAGGTAAAAAAATGTAACCATCTTTAAAATAAGACATATTTACTCAACAAGCTATATTTGTATTAGATAATAAATAACACTTGTGTTTTAAAAATATGCCCAGTAAATCAGTGTAATTTGTCTTGTTCCATTGGCAGATTATTTAATTTATTACAAGCAAAAAGTACCTTTTATTCATAGTTTTTTAACTTTTTTTTGTCATTTTTTGCAGTGTAAAGAGAAACACAAAGCCCAACTGCATTTGCAGAAACCCCAGTCCTTCTGGGGAAATATCCTTTGTACAGATGACACAAAAGTAGAGCTTTCTATTGAATCACAACTCCATTAAACACAAAGGCTCAGTGATGTTTTGTGGTTGTTTTGCTGCATCTTGTCACTGGGTGCTTTGAATCTGTGGAGGGCAAGATGAAATCAGAAGAGCGATACTTACAGGTCAGTGTCAAAAAGCTGTGGCTCACTTGCAGGTGATGGGTTACTAGCAGGAATATTACACAAAACACACCTAAAAAGCGCTAAAGAATGGATGACAACAAAACATTGGACTGTTCTGAATGGGCCTTCTATGACTCCTGATCTAAATCAAGTAAAAATGTTAGTATTTTTATCACATGTACAGGAGACACAGAAGTAATTACGTGTACTGTGAAAATCTTGTGCCACGGCTCAGCAATGCAGTTGCAATATTAAAAAACAGTAAAGAGTAAACAAATGTAAAATATCAGCCATAGAACATCTGTGGATAAAGCAGTTGGTTAAAAGGTACCCATAAAACCTCAGAAACCTGGAGCGGTTTGTTCAAGAGGAGTGGGCCAAACTACCAGCAAAGTGTACACATCTCTTTCAGAGCTACAGACAGCGCTTGAATGCAGTTATAGTCTCCAATGCTGTGCAATGGAATGTTAGATTAAGTGTCCCAATTGTTTTGTCCAAGCCATTTTCATTGTTTAACTACAATATTTAAAGTATATATATATATATGTTACGTCATAAATTAAAAGCAACATTTCTGCTCTATTGAATGTAATATAAAGAATGGTGGATACCAAATACTTTTGGCAATTTCTCAGAGAAAATTGTGAGTTGTTTTAAATAAGTGGAAGTACCAATACATGTAGCCATGTCTGTATGTACTACCTTAAGTCTTCTGTGTTGAGCGAGCATTGTTATATGAGTAGGACAGCTTGACGACATGTGCTTGGAGGATGCATGTGATAGATCTTCAACAATCCTGAATCTGTGAGGGTTTACAGATGTGACAAAGTTTAAAGGGGAATTGGACAACAAAAACTGAAAGAGGAAAAATAGGGAAAAAAAGATATCAGGCACTCTTTCAAAAATAAAACATTTTAGTCAATTTTAGTGGATTTTTTTCCCCTGTTTGCTACAAACACTTTATAACCTCTCATGCAAATTACCTCCCAAGTACTACACTTGCACATTTCCTGCATTTAAGAAGTATTTGTTAAAATGTATTTAACAGTACTCTAAATTTATCTTCTCAAATAGACCATCCCAAATATTGCTAGAGAACAAGAGTAGTCTGACAGAACCGTGTGAGGATGTGCTCCCTTTTTGTCAGTGTTTTGACAATGCACTCACCGCTGCATCAAACAAATGTAACTGAATTGAAACAACTTTTCCACAAGCAGGATGTTCTGCACTATGTATTCCCACAGTCGTTTGTCTGAGTTGTTCGGGAGATTTTACATAAAGTCATGATATGATATTTGTCACTGAAGAGTCACGGCAGCCAAGCCTACCAAAGTGAGATTGCTTTGAACTTGAACTGAGGACAGTTGTCAGACTACTTTAAAATAAAAACATATTGACTCACATTACTAATACATTATATAGAAAGAGCTGCAAGTACTGGGATAGTGAAACATTTAATTTCTTTCTTGTCTCTATAATCCAAATGATGTTAATTTGTAATAAAAAAGTAAATGAGGTATAAATAAGGTATATATTTGATGTTTAAGGTTTTAGTGTACAAAATTGTTTTAAAATGTATAGGCACAATTGGCATGGTGGTTGTTTTCATTAGTCAGCTCGGTTAATAATTTGTGAAGTCATAAGGGAGCTACCTAACTTCCATAGCATACTACCTGTTACCATAGCATACTACCTGTTATCATAGCATACTACCTGTTATCATAGCATACCGTAATTACTCAAATAAAAACGCTGGGCCTTTGATAGTTGCCGGGGGCGTGGTCAACACAGACAAATAAAGGCCGGTCTTAAATAAAGGCCGGGGGAATATTACGTGTGGATAATCTCCTAGGTGCCTTTCATATAATGTGCATTCCAGTTAAGCGTAATGTACATTTCTATCACTTGAATAGATTCAGCAATATATTCATGCTATTTTCGGATTATGGTACTTATCTAAAGCAGCGATACTCACTGCTCCTGTGAGCGGCCATTCCGTAGTTTTTTGTTCCAAACCTAATTTAGCACAAGTGACGCTACTCACTACCATGATGAAATGCTAACTCAGGATAGTCGAAACTTAGGTTTGACGGAACATTTATGGAAATTAGTATCGCTAAGTATAATTGTCCTACCGGTATTTCAGTTAATGCGGCTGTATGTGTTACTCAGCTTGGTGTTGTTTGTATTAACGTACAGGTAGCTGGCAGTAACTACATTGGAAATAACACGGCTCCCATTCAGTGCAAGCTACGGTGGCCGGGAAGTGCAAAACAACATTACAAAGTGTGAAACACTTTTACAAAGCTTGAGACAAATTTACATTTTGGAAAACATTTTTACCTATCATAAAACACAATTACATGGGCGAAACACTTTTACCAAGGATGAAACAAAGTTACATTCACGAAAACAAATTAACAAGATGCGAAACACTTTTACTAGAGCTGAGACAAATTTACAAGTGTCAAAACACTTTTAGAAGTCCCGAAACAAATTTACAAATGACAGATTCTTCACGGAAAGGGAATGTACCACATACCGGAAGTGATAAGGTGAAAGGTGTTGTTGGTGGTGAGCTGCCATTGGTGGTGAGCGCGGTCAATTGACTAGATGCACAGGCTGTCGTGTTTCTATTTTCGCTTTATTGAGTGTACGCTCGTACGCTTCCGGTCCCGAGGTACAAGAGACGATAGGAAGGATTGCACTGTTTAACTCAAGATGGCTCCAAGACCTACCGAAGATTACCATCAGCGATGTACACCGGCTAGTACAAGCGGCAATCTTAGCCCCGAGGAGCTAAAGTGAAAAAGGGTTCAAGATGTATATATCTAGTTACATCGACAACTATGAAGGTAAGTTATACAACAGCTAGCTGACTGGCAAGCTAGCTAATGTTAGCCCTAATTAACGTTACTGTCTAACTTTGACAACATGACAGGTTATTTGATCCAGTGTAGTGTTTTGATGATGTACGATTAAGTGCATGTATAACATGAATGATGTCCAATTCCCCACATTGTTAAACAAAGATTCATCAGGGAGAGTGAGCGTCAGGGCTGCCTGTTACAGGTCGATGAGACAGAGTGAGGAGCCTCATGACCTCAGAGTAGAAATACGAAGTGTTCATCAGAACATCAAACTCAATCAGGTTAATGTTCTGTGGTTTTGATGTGGGTAGTGGAGGTAACCTGTAAGTCAGGATTTAAATAAGCTAGCTGACAAGAAAGGGCTAAGTTATATACTGTATATCTCTTCGTTTTGCAACTCTGTTGCGAAACGAATGACAAATGAATGACCTAAACCTACACCTACAGTAGCTTTCATGGAAACGCCAGAAACTGGTTTTGATGGCTGCAGTTCTTTACTGTGTGTTCAATGTTCACTGTTTTACTAACACTATATGAGTCAGTACATTGAGATTGTTGATGAAGGCTTATCTATTTGGATGTCCTTAGATTACAGTATTGTGTATGATGCCATTGATAACCTGACATGATTGAGCCTGTACCCAATTTCCCATGCCTACTTCTTACATGTACCTGATCAATCTGCTCTCAGCATTCTCATTTCCTGTTTTTTTTAAGTAGTGTCCTAAACGTGAAATGACATTTTGTTTTACTGTCTATATTGTCTTTGAGGATTGCTCACCAGTGAACATTTCAGTGGCAGAGTTTTCCTGTGTTGCTGGAACAGCACTCTGCAACCACAATGTTGAACCTGGCTGCTGTACCCCCACATCCTTCGCAGCGCTGACACAAGCGAAGAACCATGGTAAGTATGTGTTCACAACCACATGAAAAAAATATACTATTTCTCTACAGTAAATTGTATCATACTGTATATATTTGTTTTTACAACACTTTGTTAATAAATAGTACAACATACTGTAGTGTTAAGTATAGTGAATTAATAAACTAATAAATACTGTAGTATACTTTAGTTTTTACTACAGTAAAGTTTTGTGTATAATATACCTTATAGTTGTAGAAAACTTAGTACAGTATTGGGTAAAGTAATTTGTTTATTACTATAGTTGATGTATTACCACAACAAATTAATTCAAATTCTTTACTATAGTAGTTTTTCACATGTGAAGAGCTGATCTAGTATGTTGCATCAACAACCTTTTTAAATTATTTGACAATTTGTGTAATCAATAGGGTGTGAAACCAGGCAGAGTGAGTGACATGGTGTTCATTCCCAATAAGCCGAAGCAGTTCAAGATCACTGACGGTGTAAGATAGTATCTATAGTAGTTGATATCAACTGGTAGTTGACCATCCCTTCACCTGTGGTCCGTACTAGTAGTTGATCATCCCTTCACCAGTGTTCCGTACTGGTAGTTGACCATCCCTTCACCTGTGGTCCGTACTAGTAGTTGATCATCCCTTCACCAGTGGTCCGTACTGGTAGTTGACCATCCCTTCACCTGTGGTCCGTACTAGTAGTTGATCATCCCTTCAC
>JACXGM010009399.1:0-27639 GCA_016801145.1 Umbra pygmaea
ACAATCAATTCCAGTGGTTTAGTCTGTGTGTGTACTTTACCACTCCCGATGGGGCGACTGTCCACAGCCAGGATGGGTATGGGGTCCCTCAAGGGCTCCACGGGTATCCTCCATTTTCTCACCAGTTCAGCATCAATGAAGTTCCCAGCAGACCCTGAATCTATTAAGGCTGACAGCTGGCGAATGTGGGGGTAGGCTGGCAAAAAAACAGGCACCGTTAATACTGCATGGCGTGAGATGAGACCAGAGGAATGCAGGCTTACCTTCAGGTTGAGAGAAGGTGGTCCCCTCGGCCGGCGTGGAGTCCCCTGGGTGTAGGGACACTGTGCCACCTGGTGCCCCTCCTCTCCACAATAGAGGCACAGACCGGCCCGGAGGCACCTTGAATGCTCCTGGGGCGTGAGACGGGTATTGCCCATCTCCATAGGCTCTTCCTCTCCACTGCGTAATGGAGATGGTGTCCGTCGTGTTGTGGGTTTCCTCCTGGCGCGCAGCAGCCGATCCAGGCGAACCGCCATGGCGATGAGTTCATCCAAAGAGGCCCCCTCGTCGCGACAAGCAAGTTCCATCCGTACCTCCTCAGACAGTCCTTGTCTAAAAAGGGCCAACAGTGCGGGGTCATTCCAGCCACTCAAGGAGGCCAGGGTTCTAAACTCCAAGGCATAATCAGCCGTGGAGCGATTCCCCTGTCGGAGCTGCAATAGCTGTTCTCCTCTTTCTTTTCCCTCCTTAGGATGATCAAAGACCTCCCGAAACAGGCCAATGAACATAGCGTAGTCCTCAGTCTCCTCGCCTCCTCGTTCCCATATGGAGGTGGCCCAATCGAGGGCTTTGCCGGTGAGCATTGAGATGACCGTTGCTATTTTCGCCCGGTCGGAGACCCTTGGCCCAGCTCGGTGCGCAAAATACAACGCAAACTGTAACAGGAACCCGCGACAACGGTCGGGGTTCCCCTCATACCTCTCGGGTAGAGAGAGATCGAGTCCGCGGGTCCCCTCCTGTCCTCCAGTGGACAACGGTTCAGGAGCCCGAGAAGGAGGAGGTGGTCTTCCCGTGACATCCAGCGCTCTTAACCTCTCCAGCACCTCGTCCATAGCGGTGCCCAGACTAGTCAACTGGTGGTGGTGTTGCTGGAGCAAATACTCATGTTCCTCCAAGGACCCGAGTGAAGCGTCTCTTCATGCTGCCTCCATAAGTAGGTCGTTTATTCTGTCAAGATAGTCAAGGATAAGAGGAGACAATAGCAGGTGCAGAATCCTTTTACTGAGGAACCGTAATGCAGATAGAAACAAGGCACATACTCTCTGGCATAGAGACAATAAACGACAAAGCATGCAACAAACACACAAGCTTAAATACACCACTGATGACAATAAGGCACAGCTGTGCGATCACACGGGTGTGTGATTACACCATAGAGATGGCTAGAACTCTCTTGGTGGGAAAACGATAACAAAGGCAGTCCTGCAAACGATTCCATCAGTATTCAGGTGAGGTCGAACGTGTGTGTAGGGTCTGGGGTTGGGTGTGACAATTCCAGTCATTAGGTAGGTACCTGTAACGACCACCTCAACTTCTGGACTTGTTCGGCGCTCCTCTTCCCCTGAGTTCAAGGGGAGTTTATTCAGGAGAGGACTGGTTTCGATTATGGACTTGTATTTTAGTTATTTGTGCATTTTACGCACGCCATATTTAGCAGGGCAGGTCTTGAGAGTCAGGAGAGGTGTTTAGCATGTGTTATCATGTTTATATCAGTCTTATGTTTAGCCTATAGTTCCAGGCACCTGTTTCTGTTACTTTAGATCACTAGCCATTTCTATGCTCATTACGCACGCAGGTGCCTTTAATTTATCGCCCATCTACTGGGTATTTAACCTGACCTGTATTTTCAATCCTTGTCGGATATTGTCTTATGTAAACGTGTTTTCTGTTCGTTACCTGCTGGATTCTATTGTATGCACTCGTCCTTTGGAATTAAATCATTTCATTGGTTACTGCACCTGCTTCCTATTCATTAACGCTACAGGTACCGGTAATTGAACCAGGAAAGCCTAAAATGGGGATTTCCCTTACAGGGACTTAATGATTGTTTACATTACGAGAGCTTTCAGCCACATACACTAGACATCTCAGGAAACATTTCATGCAACTTCCCACTACCTCAAACAGTCACACTCCAAACTCCACTATGGCCAAGACCAAAGAGCTGTCAAAGGACACCAGAAACAAAATTGTAGACCTTCACCAGGCTGGAAAGACTGAATCTGCAATAGGTAAGCAGCTGGATGTGAAGAAATAAACTGTGGGAGCAATAATAAGAAAACTAAAGACATACAAGAACACTGATAATCTCCCTCAATCCGGGGCTCCACCCAAGATCTAACCTGTGGGGTCAAAATGATCACAAGAACGGTGTGCAAAAATCCCAGAACCACACGGGGGGACCTAGTGAATGACCTGCAGAGAGCTGGGACCAAAGTAACAAAGGCTACCATCAGTAACACACCACGCTGCCAGGGACTCAAATCCTCTAGTGCCAGACGTGTCCCCCTGCTTAAGCCAGAACATGTCCAGGCCCATCTGAGGTTTGCTAGAGAGCATTTGGATGATCCAAAAGAGGATTGGGAGAATGTCATATGGTCAGATGAAACCAAAATGGAACTTTTTGGTAAAAACTCAACTCGTCGTGTTTGGAGGAGAAAGAATACTGAGTTGCATCCAAAGAGTACCATACCTACTGTGAACCATGGCGGTGGAAACATCATGCTTTGGGCCCGTTTTTCTACAAAGGGACCAGGACGACTGATCCATCTAAAGGAAAGAATGAATGGGGCCATGTATCATGAGATTTTGCGTGAAAACCTCCTTCCATCAGCAAGGGCATTGAAGATGAAACGTGGCTGGGTCTTTCAGCATGACAATAAACCCAAACACACCGCCCGGGCAACGAAGGAGTGGCTTCGTAAGAAGCATTTCAAGGACCTGGAGTGGCCTAGCCAGTCACCAGATCTCAACTCCATAGAAATTTTTTGGAGGGAGTTGAAAGTCTGTGTTGCCCAGCGACAGCCCCAAAACATCACTGCTCTAGAGGGGATCTGCATGGAGGAATGGACCAAAATACCAGCAACAGTGTGTGAAAACCTTGTGAAGATTTACAGAAAACATTTGACCTCTGTCATTGCCAACAAAGGGTATATAACAAAGTATAGAGATTAACTTTTGTTATTGACCAAATACTTATTTTCCACCATAATTTACCAATAAATTCATAAAAAATCCTACAATGTAAATTTTCAGGATTTTTCTTTCTCATTTTGTCTCTCATAGTTGAACTGTACCTATGATGAAAATTACAGGCCTCTGTCATCTTTTTAAGGGGAAGAACTTGCACATTTGGTGGCTGACTAAATACTTTTTTGCCCCACTGTATTCATCACTTATGCACACTGTAAATCATAGGTAAATGCTGATATGGATGTCAAATGTGGAAATGTATGTCATATATAAAACGGTCAACATTTTTCATATTTTTACATAATATGTACATGTGATAATGTTTGTCAGATTGGAAATTAGTCCATGACACCAGGGTTAACACCCTTACTGTTACGAATAGTGCCATGCGATCTTTAGTGAACACAGAGTCAGGACATCCGATTAATGTTCCATTTGAAAGTCAGCACCCAACGCAGGTCTGATGTCCCCTTCACTGCCTTGGGGCATTGGGAATGATCTTTAGACCAGAGGGAAAAGTGCCCCCTACTGGCCTTCCAACATCACTTAAAGCAGCATTGGTCTCCTATGTCAATGTTATTCAACCCTCTCCTCTGGACAAACCAGACGTTACACAGTTTAGCTATAGCCACTGAACAAGCTCCCTGTATTCATCAATCAAGGGCCTGATCATTAAAAGAGTTGAATCAGGTGTGCTAGCTCAGTGGCTACTGCTAAACTGTGGAACATCTGGTGTGCCGGAGGAGAAGGTTGAACACCTAATGTTTTTCCATCATATCGAATGATTTAATCAAACTGACTCATAAAATATGCCAGTTCAGTATTCAGCAACAGTGGGTTAATACATTCATGTGTTGATAAAAAAATGCTTGCTTGTAGTGAAATGGAGTTGTGGTGGCCCTGGTCAATCTGTGGTAATGCTGGCTTCACACGCTTGTTGAAAATATGTGGGAAGTGGTAAGTGCCACAGGAATGTGTTGAAGTGCTTTTTAGAACAGTTATTCTACAATTATGACTTAGATAATTGCATATTTTCTCTTTTCTACTACCTTAATATTAACTTGGACGGTCATTTAAGTAAAATGCATAATGTATATTAGAGTCTTCTAATTACTCTGAATGTGGGAATGTTCACAAATTCAGAGACTTAGGAGCCGGAACAACAAGCCTGGCAATGAAAGTTTTCTCAGTTCCTCTTATATAAATGTATATTTAGCAGCTATATTCACTGCCTCTAGTCTCTTTAGGTTTAACTTTGATGTGGACTTTGGGTAAATACTGTTATACAATGGAGCCATTCGCATGTTTTTCAAATACAGTTGATAACATTCAAACATGACTAGAATATTTTTTTATCACAAATCTGTGACCTTTCAAATATAAGCATAACTTTTTTTTTAAAGGTGTGACCTTTTCAGTTCTATTTTCAGCTGATACATAATCAATTTAACAAGTTCCAACATGGTGTGTTGACATCCCACACGGGGCTTCCCGTGTGACCTCACTTCCTTGTCTGTAGTGTTGATTTGTGTGCTCCTCAGGTGTCTCCAACACCTAATAGTTCTTTCAATGCCAAAGGGGTATTCCAAAAAACTGGATCAAGTTCAAGACTTGCTTGTCATGTGCTGTTTTGAAAAACAGTGACATTCTTGTTTATGGGCATGTGTAGGTAGGCGGTTGAGTCTCTACACATGTACCAGAATCAGACAAATAATTAACACTAAGATCCTATTTCTGCTTATAATTTGTACTGTACTCCATTAAATGTCAACAGAAAAAGGAAAATAGATGCATCTTTGTTATGTTCTTGTGTGAATTCTTTTAAACGCACATACAGACAACATTGGAATCTGACACAGATCTTCGTCAAGTATCCATATCCCATCAGCCACTCTTACTTGTATACATACAGTGAGCACCATAATTCATTGGACATGATAATATTTGTGATTTTTATGGTTCTGTACTGTAGCACTTAGTGTGAAAGAATACAATGAAAACTATGTTGTGACAGTCAGACTGTCAGCTTTAATTCTAGGATATATTCTTACATATCGTATCAACCATTCAGAAATGACACCACCTTCTGTATATGGTCCACCAATTTCCCAGGCACCAAAACAAATTATAAAGTAATAATTGTCAATGTTTGGTCACATATCCTTTGCATGCATTGACTGCTTGAAGTCTGCGATGCATCAACATCACCAGGCGCTGGGTATCTTCCCTGGTGATGCTTTGCCAGGCCGCAAAGTATATACGACATATATTCATATTCATTGATTTGTAACTGTGAAAACATTTGAATAAAAAGGCTTCCTTACTGGACAAATTCAGGTTAGTGAAAATCTACCAAATTTGAAAATGGGACAAGGAGACACTGAGTGTGACGTGTTTATGTAATGTGTCCAACTAGAAAACAATCTACCCATTTTTTATTTATATATTAGATTTTTAAAATATATTTTAAAAATATGATCATGGGTTGAAGACAGTTGGGATCCCCTGTTACGTTTCATTTTGTGCCAGCTGTAAATAGTACACTGAGAAGTAGCATACCTGATGTTGTCAGACAGCTTGTCCAGTAAATGAGACCTATGACAAATATAATAGTTTGTCAGCTAAACAATCCATTGCAGCTAGCCATTAGCCATCAATCAATCAATCATCAAATCTATTTTATAAAGCCATTTTTACATCAGCAGTTGTCACAAAGTGCTTTTACAGATTCTAAGCCTAAAACCCAAAAGAGCAAGCATCAATGTGAGAGTGAAGCACAGTGGCTAGGAAAAACCTCCAAGTAATTTGCTTCCAAGGAAGAAACCTAAAGAGGATCCAGACTCAGTGGGGTGGCCATTCCTTTTCTGGGTGTGCCAGGTGTAAAGTTTAAGAGTGCATGTCCAAATAATGTAGTTGTTTATCAGTACACATTTAGGTCCTGTGAATAGTCCTGGGGCATGATCTGATAGTTCAGATCTTCATGTGGGCGTTTAATCTTTAGACAGATTGAGATCGGCTGTATACAGGAACAAGGACAGCCAAGTGGGCTGTGAAAGTGGCTTTGGACAAGGTTGTCATCAAGCCAGGTAGTTCTGCATTGTGGTCCAAGGATTCAAGTCGTCATAGGTCAAAGATTTTAGATGGGGCATTCCATAAGTCAGCAGTACCTCATCGTAGAATGCAGATTGATACTTGTTCTCCATCCAAATGAATGAAGCCTGTATTATAGTAAACTAGGGCCCATCCTGAGGGGTTGTAGAGACATAATAGCTTCCAGCCCTAAGGCATGTATAATTTCAATAATAGGATTTAATTGTATGCTTAATCTGACAATCAATCTTAACAGGGGCCAAGCAGGCCCCCTGTCTCATATCACATGCCTGCCAGCCCTAACACATGTACATATCACTTGCCTGCCAGCCCTAACGCATGTGATTTAGTAAAAAAGTATAATAATAAGTTTTGATCTGACATTAATACATTGCATTAATAGACACAGTTACCACAAATGCATTGCTTCATGTTAGTAGGTACTACAAAGATTAGTTTAGATTATATTTGCCTTTTCACTATTCCAGTATCCACCATTCCAATATCTGGGTGGAAATGTAAAAAATGCTAATCAGACAAATTATCCCAGGTTACAGGATCTACTGGTCACAGTAAATTGCAGAGGATATATTCTTTCAAAGATGTTTTAGAGATTGTTAGAACTGCACTTATGTGGCATAACATCTGATTTATCCCTTAAAGATGCAGTCTGGGACATTTGCAATTAACCAAAGATGTTTTAAACCTCCTGAATGTGTACAATGCTGTTAAACTAAGTAGAATCGGTGTCATACCTAAGTTAAACATGAAATTCCAATTTTAAATCTGGTGACATCGTGCACAACCTGTCAGATCACAAATATATTACAGAATGTTTAGAAAACCTATTTTACTTAATAGCTTTTACAACCAGTGGCCGAAATTGCAGACTGCATCTTTAAGTGGTACTTGGTTTCACAATAATTTATTTTTGCATTTTTAATCAAACTTGAAGTATAAATCTTGACAAACGGTGTTTTACGTACACGATGACACACACACACACACACGTGTGTTTAGAGGGATCAAACATGGTCCCCCTGCCACATGAATTGATTTAAGTATAACTATGCTTTGAAATCCATATGTAAATGTTTACGGCGTGACCAACATATTCAATTTTGACAACCCAATTTCAATAAGCAAAACAATTGCTTGACAGATTGTCTTCTCCCGACGAAGTATTGATGACATTTTTCACACTGGTCATATTTTGGTAACACAACGGTCCCCAAACTATTTGAGAATGAATTCATTAGGAAACCTGTTAAATTTAAACACTCCCTATTGTGCTGAAAATAGCTTAGCACGGTTTGTTATATATATTTTTAACTAAACTATGACTGGTCCTGACTAACCAAGTTTCAGGTCTAGCAAAAAACATCTTAATTATTGGATTGAAAATGTTGCAGTTTCTAAGTACTTTCCTGGAATTCTATACATCGTGTCGTGGGGCAGAAATGTTGCAGTTTTAAAACTGTCCTGGAATGCTATCGGGACCATAGGTTGCATTAGTGTTCTTGTCAAGTATTGAGCTAAAAACGGATCATTGATGAACATTGTATATTGTGGATCCCTGATATATTGTAAATATCACGAGTGTATTGTATTGCAGCCTCTAAAACGTGTTCTTAAGAGCAACAGGCCAACTTTGTTAAACTGTTGTGCTAGCGATCTTTTAATTATTTTAAGTAGGCTAGCTCTGGAATAAATTACTGTCAATGTTATATGCTTCTCACAGACGTTAACAAGGGAAGCCTAGTTGTAGGTCTGTCATCCTCCCTTGAGGTTGGGTTCACTCCCTATGCACTCCAGCAATATGCAGTTATGGAAAGTCCCAGCCTTCGCTTGGATGACACGGGACGACTCGGAGGCAAAAGCACCCTACAGTAAATAGCAAAACAAACTTACCTCAGTCGTACTAATGCACTTTGGGACTGCATGTAACTCGAACCCATTTGCCAAATCACGTGGTGTTGAATCCTCTCATTAAACCTGTACTGCCTGCCATTATACAACACAAACCATTATGGGACTAACATAATGGTGCTGGTATCCACCGAAACTTCCAAACATACACCCACCTGAGGCAGGCAACCCACACGCAAAGCTCTCAGATGGTGCTTTGTTTTACCCTTGTTACGCTGCATTTAAAATGGTAAAGCATGACATCAAAATAAATCATGCCCATCAAAATGTTTCTTAGAAACAACACTTGATAATTAGCGCATGTGTAAAGGATATTACATTAATATGGTAGGATAGGTATGTAAAACAACAAAAAGAAAATGTTGTGCAGTCAAACATTAACATTTGTTAATGGGAGTTAAGGTAAATAAGTCATAAAAACCTTTCTATAAAAGTTTATAGTTACAACTCAAAACAACACACATGGAGAAAACAAAACTGCATTAACAGTGAAATGTATTTTTTTCCTTTTTTAACAATGTTCTGACTCACGCTTTCAACTTCAAAGTGCTAATTCCTCAAGGATTATTACTACAAGCATTTTATTAACAAATGGCCACTATTTTCTGTGACTATACTGATTTACTGCACATAGCCCACTATAAAAAACAAGTAACCTAACCTGAAGCTGGCACAACAAAATGTCATCAGACTGATTTTGATACAACCTAGAAACTCACTGTCCTTTGTTTTTACCAACTCTAATGTATTCAACTGTAAATGTCAAGAGACCATAAATGGTGTTTAACTAATGTATTAATGTATTTAACTAAATACAGTGATGCAGGCTCAAATATTGAGGTCTACCAAGTTCTACCAAGGACAGTTCAATGTATTCTGCTTGTTTTGTTCCTGTAAGTAAATTCAATTAAGCTCAAAATGTGGTATCATTTCAGCACATCTCCTATTTCAGGTTCCAACACTGCCATTGTAAAAAAGTGTTTAAAAGTACATGAATAAGTAAAAGAGTCCCAGCAAAACTTTGAACTCCTGAACACAGCATTCCTTTACTGAAATTACATTTCAGTTAATACAAAATGTCCAATTTGAAGTTATCAAAATATTGTCCTTTTTCGTAGATGTGACTTCTGGTAAACCTTAACCAAGAAACAAGGTGGAAATACAGCTTAATTATTGTAGAGTTAGTCTTCTTTCAGTTTCCTTGGAGTCTTTTTATACATCTTTCTTATGTCCACATATTCCTTTTTCGCCACAGGCTCTTCAAAGTCTTTCCATACAGCTATATCTGATGTTATCCAGGCCTATTATTCAATTAAATATAAAAAACAAAAGTACAATGATGACCCTACTGGCATTTGTCACATGTCAATCAGCTTGCTGTAAAGTCATCAGGGTTGAAAAATGTGTAAGAAGATAGCCAAGAGTCGGCCGTAAACGTCATCTGCAAAGCATCCGTCGCACCAAGGTTAACCCTATCACAGTGAAACTGTGTCTTTGTTGATCACATTGAATGATTGACATGGCGACTGTCTCGAGCTCCAGCGGGGTGGGGTCAGTGGGACTGGTCGGCGCAGCCCTCCTCCATGGGGCTGAGGGGTGTGGCCTCGTCATTGCTGCTGTCCACCTCCTGCTCCATGGCTCTCTCCTCATCCAGGCGCTGGCTGGTGTAGTCGGTGATTTCCAGAAAACCGCTGGGCTCCACCACCACGTTGGACTGGCTGGAGTCCGGCATGATGGAGTACTGAGGGATTACCTGAGGGAATCAAAGCATGTTGTTAACCTCACATTGTTGACAGACGCTAGAAGCTGAGGTAAACGCGAGATCGCTCATTGTTTGAGTTCCACTCCATGGCTCAACGAGTCAACTGTTATATAAAAACATATACCTCGATGACGTCAAGGTCGTCTTTGCTAAACTGTCCATGCTGGGGCTTAGAGTGGTGCATCGAAGCCCCAGAGCTGCTAATGACTGGGCCCGAGACCCCCAGGCCTCCTGAGCCAGCCCCTGCCCCCACGCCCTTCCCGTAGGGGCTGCAGTCGCTTGACGAGTCCACCACCATTGGCTCTGAGCTGGGGTCGATCTCCGCCTCCATCATGGAGATCTTCAGGATGTCAGAGACAGATGGCTTGACACTGCCTGAGGGGCCAGAGCTGCTGGGCTCAGCACTGACTAGCTTCGCGGTGGCCTCGGCACTGCTGGACACAGGTGGGGACTGGTGGCTGCTGCTACTGCCGAACGTGATCTTGGTAACGCTGGCGCCCTGGGTGATTATTGGTGGCTGTGTAAGGGGAGAAGATGTGACCAACCACAGAAATGTAAATACTTAAAAAGACATCGACAACTAAACCAATGTCCAGTCATGGGCAGTCAGGAAGATCAACTCGTTTCACAATCTTGAGTGAGGAGTGACCAATATTAGGGAAATTTGCTAGAAACAACATTGAGTAATTTTTGTGCGGGAGTGTGGTGTTTACGTCTACACTTATTAATAAAAATAAACACTTCCTGGAAAAAATAAACAAAGAAAAATCTTGATTCATCAACAGTCGAAACTTTGACTAATGTTAGTTGAGCAATGGAAACACAGATGAAGTAACAATGGAATGTGGTTGTACAAGACAAACAATTACAGGTAAAACTTATCCCAGTGACTACGCAGATTGGGCAAAGGCAAAATAATGCTAGGCTGGAATAATGTTTTTCTCCATAAAATGGTTGTCTTGCTCTGACATAAACATACCAATTGCAATTCTCAGGGACATGTAAAAAGTAATACAAGGCAAACGGCTACACCGGCAAACTACAAGTATCTTTCGTATGCTGGTGGAGCAGTACTGAGAATTTTAGCAAACACAGAAGACCCGGTCCACAGTGTCTTTACTCCTTCTGGCAATTCCTTTAAAATGTTTACAAGCAGTGAGGGGCATGGGAAAACAAACCAAGGAGCTCCTTTAAATGTCAAGTACAGGCAGGATTTAAGGTTTGTTCAGACTCCACGTGCTGCTATAGTAGGCTATAGTAGTATCTCACTGGCAGGTTATTCAGCCTTAAGAGTCTCTTCTTATCATTTAGATCTAAAAGGGGAAATAAAGTTCACTAGATAAAATGCTTTGGACTGCTGTTGACTCACTGCGTTCACCAGCTCAATTCGAACAAATAAATACCCAAATAGATCAGGTCAGCGATCGGGCCTGTGTGTGTGCATCATCAGAGAAGGACACCTGCTCACCTGGCTTGTGGGAGGCGTCTTGTCTACACCCACCGGGTGGTGGGCCTGCAGGGGTGGAGGCTGGGACAGCTGTGTGTGGATGGGCCTGTGGTGGGACGTGGGCGCCTGCTGAAGCTTGGGGAGCTGGGGCGTGAGTGACGGGGGCTTGGTAGGCGTGCCCTGGCCAGCTAGCTGGGGGGCAGAGGAGGGCCTGTCCTTCAGGCTCTGCCCCGCTGCCGGGGGCTTGGGTTGGTACTGCTCCTGGAGCTGCGGCGGCTTCTTCAGCGCGGCGGAGGGGGCGGGCTGGCTCGGCTGGGGCTTGCTGTGTAGGTGGGGGGGCTGGGTGGAGTGCGGCGGGTTTCTGGCCTGCTCCGACGGGGGCTCGGGTTGGGACTGGCTCTGAGGCTGGGGGTGTGCATGGTGCTGAGGGGCAGGGGGCTGCGCCGATGGAGGCTGGACGGAACGGTAGAACAGGCCTGTTTGCGGGTCCAGCGTGTCCCCATCCAGCTCGCCCTCCTCCATTACGGCCTCCTCCGCCTGTCGACTGTGGATCAGTTGGCCCTCGGGAGCCTGAAACCACATCGGACCATCACTGGGACCAATAACACTAATACAGCACTAGTACATGTAATACTGATATGTGGATGTATTGTTCTACAAACACGATGCCATAAAACGCAGGTCAAATAGACTCCTAAACGACCGGTGAATGTTGTACTCATGGGAGTTTAAGGTTAGACTAGGTAGGTGTTACTCACCAGCTGGACGATGTGAGTGACTGTGACGGCAGAGGAAGTGGGGATGGACTTCACCACCATGGAAGTGTGACCGATGCTCTGTGAGGACACCCCCTGATGCTGTCCAGCTGATATGACAACATCCCCTCCTCCTCCAGAGGGTGGTCCGGCCCTGCTAGCTATTCCTGCACAAAGGTCAACATCATTCACTAAACACACCATGGGGTCAGACTTGCATCATCTTTAGACATTCTTTGCGGAGAACAAAGCGTAGAACAGCCGCAGAAATGTGGTACATTTGTGTGTTAACACCTGGACACCACAATGTTTAAATGTTAAATTTACAGTATGATAACAAGTGGATAACATTCTTCACTGGATGACATTACATTCAATTATGAGACATGCTTGATAAAAGCTGATACACTGATCACTGAGTAATACCTAAGATTAATCTTCTCAGCCTCCCTCACCCTCTCCAAACTGAACAAAGTTTAGGCTAAACTGCTGAAAAGAAGTGCACTAAATTAGGAATGTGGTGCCATTTGGAAAGCATTCTGATTGGCTAGGTCTTGTACCGGCGCTGAGGTACTGGGTGGTGGTCTCTGAGTCTACGGCAGTCACCCCGGAGGAGCTTGGGGCCGGCTGCTTCTTGTCCGGGGTCGTCTGAAGAGGCACAGCCATCTGGCTCAGGTCTATGGTGTGTTGCCTGGGTTTGGCCTCTGCCTTCGCTGTTTGGGTCACAGACAAAGTCACAATCCATAGGATAACAGCGTTCGCAGGTAGCCTGGTGGTTAGACCATCTGACCTAGCATCTGAGCATCAACCAGAAAGTTTGCCAAATAAGCACGAAACGTCAAGAAGGTGATCTGCTGTGTTGTCATTCAGCAGCACTAACTGTTCCCCCAGCCCATTGTGGCACCCCCACCTCTTCAATATGATGTCAGGTTGTCTGCCTGCAGTACTAACACCGCTCAATGTGTTATAGCAAAACTCTGAAGATCTGACACTAGGAAAAGGCTCTAGCTACTTTCCATATTTAAATAGTTAAAGCTGGATATTTTCATATGGTGGGCACCTGTCACAACCATACCTAGCAACAAACCGTGTTTTACGACTTTGCACACAACAGCGTGCACCATTAATGATAACAAAGGGTAAGTCGTTTGGAAAACCCCTGGAGTTCCTTTCCTGTTGGGATGACATGTAATCTATAACAACAGGTTGTGTGCATTTACTTATAGGGGACATGGTAAACAAATAGTGAAACAACTTTCACTTTCTTGTAGCACAGCAGCTGCTTCTATGTTGTTTTAGATTGTGGTGAACATAACCTAACTAATTCCAAGTTGCTCTGGTTAATAATGTCTGTTAAATAAGTCAAACATATTCTAAATGACAAAGAGGGAGTAGTGGACCAATTCCATTTTAGTTGAATAAAATGGACCCCAACCATGGTAAGTGTTGTGACAGTTGCCATAGCAACAGAGTCGACCAATCACCTGTGTTCTGCTGTAGCTCCAGCAGCGCCTTGATGGTTGAGGTGGCTGACTGGGACACATCTCCCTTAGATATATCCTGGTAGATTATTGTTGGTCCGGACTCGATAGACACCTCATGCTGCTCTGTCCACTCCTGACCCCTAGAGGAGATGACGTGCACTACAGCCTGTGAGTCTGACCAAACACAAAAACTAAGTTAATACAATAAAAAAAACATTTTTGGTTACAGACAATTTTAAAACTAAAATAAATGCTCCTATCTTTTTCTTAGGTTAACCTGCCACAATTATTTACCTTGCTCAGGCTGACCAGCTGAGAACACAAGTATCCGGTAACAGAAGAATGAATAGACTGTCAGAGGCTTTACATCACAGTTCTCCAAACAATGAGACCAAGGAAAACACAGCAAGCTTCCATTTGTTTGCTCTCAATTAGACATATTCATCTCCTGTCCTGCAAATTATCCGAAGGTAGTGTACAAGTACAGCACAGTGATTTCTGTGAATTTACCTGGTTGAAAAACTGTCTGTAAACTACACTAATAGGACAGTATATAAAAACGGTCTGTAAACTACACTAATAGGACAGTATATAAAAATGGTCAGTAAACTACACTAATAGGACAGCATATAAAAACGGTCTGTAAACTACACTAATAGGACAGCATATAAAAACGGTCTGTAAACTACACTAATAGGACAGCATATAAAAACGGTCTGTAAACTACACTAATAGGACAGTATATAGTCTTCTCAACTGTTTTCTGATATTCATTTAACATTCTCCCAAATGTAGTTCTGCTTGATTATGATTAATCTAATTATATAGAGAAACAAATTTGAAATCAGTTGAAAATATTCAGTCACAGTTGTAATTAAACTCAATGACCTTCAGTAACTGGAGGTGCAGTTAGCAGTTATAAAGCATTTCCAGCTCTTTGATGGGAAGTAGAGCCTGAGCTCTACCAAGTCCCAGTGCGGCGCTCTAGCTGGCACTCCCCCAGCATGTCATGTGAATTGTTCCATTTGGTGACACAGCCGGCTTGGGTAGGGATGGGTACTGAACCCTTTACCATTACCAGAACCGACCGAATCACGTTGGTATTACCGAGTACTGGTTCATTTAAAATCAAATCGGTGCAACGATGAGTTACAGAAACATTTAATTCCAAAGGAACAAGGAAAATAAATATTTATTATTAAACACAGGAGTCACTGGAGAGTGACATGGCAAGATAGATAATCTGACTTATTTATCCCAAATACCAGGCAGTGCTATGCCAATTTGCGCTGCCTTATGCTGGAGGTCTGGGCAAAGTCGGAGAACCCATAGTCAGGCTCGAACCACTGACTACAATGACGTAGACTTTCCAGCAATGCATCAACGTAGCCCCCTACACAACGCAGACATTTAACAATCTTATCTAGAGTGACATACAAGTACAGGGACATCCCCTGGAGCAACTTAGGGTAAAATGCCTTGCTCAAGGACACAACATCTGTCACACTTGGAATCATAGCCCCAACGTTCCGGTTACAAGTCTAAAGTTCTCTAATGTGAAGTGACACCACGTACCGACACCAGTGCTATGGGAGCCCTCGCCTGGGGTGGAGGTGCCCTCGGGGATGACACCCAACTCCTCCTGTGCTGAAGCAGAGCCCACATCAGCAACCCTGGACACCTGCTGGAGGGTCTCGCTCACCAGCTGCCTGGTCTGCTCGCTCACCACTGCCGTCTGGAAGATGGGCTTGGGCTTGATCAGCACCTGGAGTGGTACAAACAGTTAAAACCACCATCCATCCTCTCCACAATCACGGAGTGGCTGACAACAAATCTTCTCCCCCAAACATACCCTTAACCATTAGCACAGAAATCGCAAAGCAGACCGGCGCTTAGGTGAAAACCCCCCTACAAGGACTGAGCCCACACCGGACAGGTACTGACCTGGGTCTTGCCCTGCTGGCTGTACACTATCTTGGTGGGGATGATCTTGGTGGTAGGCGGCACCCCGGAGGCCATGCCTTTGGGCTGGGTCACGATCATTTTGGTGATGGGTCTGGAGGATGTGATGATGGCTGGCTTGGCCCCGGGTACACCCTGCAAGGTCTTCTCACCCTATGAGCCAGACACAGGCTTTCAAATAACAAACAGCACAATGTCTTTCAAATATCCCTATTAAACACACAAATCAAACAGAGAAGGGAAAACGAAGAAATCAGGATGCCTTTTTTGCACAAATGAACAAACAGGAAAAAAAAAGGACACCAGGAAACAAAATACAGAGCACTACTTTTGACCGAATGCTTACTGAGATGAGAAATGTGTGACATTTCAGACGTAGTATTTGTCTATTTCACACAAACACTAGCACTTTTTTTGTCAGACTTCCTTAATTTAGGAAGTTTAACTTCCTGTGACTGTGATTAGTTTCTTACCTAGTCACAATCAGGTGAATGCTAGCTGTAAGTTTAATAAATGCCTGAAATGTAAATTCATGAAGCCTCAAGTAATATGCATATTGGACAAATAGTCTGAACTGGAACTATCAATAAACCTAGCATAGGTTTTGTGGTCAGAAAATGTGTTCTTCTCAAAAAGCAAATTTCTGAAATTGAATGAGTTAAAATCGAGATAAAAGTATCCCAAATTAGAAAGAAAAACTGGCATCTCTAATAAGAACGATGTTGATCTGACCCCTGCGTTCAAAAGCGTGGTGACCACATTCTTGCCAGGCAGGCCTTGGATGGTTGTTGCTTTGCCAGTGGTCTTCTGCACCACGATTACATTAGGCTTGGATGTCATTGGAATGGTGGTGATCTTCGTTGTTGTACCTGGAAAGGAGACGCAAAAAAGATTTTTTTACCAAATCACAACCTTCTAAATAAATAACTGAATAAAGGGGCTAATAGATGATTGACACCAAGTGGCAAAACTCCATCACGTAGGCAATTTACGACAATGAATACAGACATGGACGTAGAACGGTTGGGTTGAAGGAAACCCAGCTTAGTTTACTCAACAGGCTAGAGGCAGTCATTTATATTGTCTTCTAAAACAACAATGTAAGGTGGGACTTTCCAGATTTACGATAAATGAATATAGTACAAACTCATATATAAGGGTTAGCAGCTCGTATGCATACAATAGAACGCAGTAGCACCAACCTACCAGACACAATGTTGCTGCTGATGATCTTGCCTCCCAGCGTGGCCAGAGACTTAGGAACCACGGTGATGATGCTCCCACTGGTCGTCTTGACGTAGGTGGCACCTGTGGCCGACGTTGCCATCCTGGCTCCAATACTGGGGCTGACGGTGGGCCTCGAGTACGTGGCCTGGGTACCTGCAGCAAAACAATGGTTTCCTTAAAGCAACTGTTTGGGTCTCAGTTATTGATCTTTGTTAATGATAACGAGTAGAAGAAGTGCACAGAAATCTATTTTCTTATTGCACAGATGTACGTTTAAAAAATGAAACAATAGATACTTCTGAAGTTAGTGCTGATTATGTTATAGCTTGCATTAGCTATACCGGTTGATTTTGCAAGTAGCAGAATATGTCGGTCATCAGGTTTATGTCATATACATGGAATGTATATACTGAAGCAAGTTACATAATTGAATATCAAATAAGTGTGGTATTTCTGCTAATGTTACTGTAGATAGCTACTCTGCTGCATGTGTAAATAATTAGCAACTAACAACTACGTAATGTGGTTTGTTGGTTTGCTTGGTTAAAGATCGAGCCAACTACATACGTTTACGACTCCAACTCATTGGAAACCCCAAAGACCTCCAGACTGATAACAGTGTAGCATTTGAATGCAAGCTTGCGGTTTCATGGTGGCATTGCGAGGCTAGCTGCCATCTGCTTTCTTTGTCATATTATTTACATAGAGATAACATTTCTGTCTACTTCGTGAATTCACTGTGTGCAGTCAGGCACACCTGTGGGCTGGGACACCAGCTTCGTCGTCATGATGGCCCCGTTGCTACTGACAACCATGATGGGGGAGGAGCTGCTGCTGGTCACGCCTGCAGAGGAGGGTTTAGGCAGGATCTTACTGGGCTGTATCTGCTGCGTGATGATTTTTACACCTACAGGATAAACCACTCATTAAATACGTTATGTTTAGATTACTAAGCTACAGCTAAATAGTCTAGACTACTTGGGAGTTAGATTTAAATGAGAAAAATACAACAACTATTGAGACATGGCAGAAGTTGCACTCTTATACAGTAGAATGTGTATAAACCAATGTGTATGAAAAAAGTATTTTGCTTTCCAAAAAGCAGAACTGCTCTGCAGGCAGAAGCACACCATTAATGAATAAGCACATAGTGGTTAGATAGTCAGTTCGATTCCTGTGTGTACCAAGTGGCGTTGTGACTTTGAACAAGGCAATTTGCCCAAAGTTGCTCCAGTAAGCTGTCCCTGTTCTTACTGTAAGTTGCTCTGGATGAGTGTCTAAAAAAATTACATAAAAAACATTGATATATATATTCATGTTGACTGTGTCCTGTTAGAAGATTCTCAGCAATTTAAGTTTCAGTGTGAACTATTATTCCTTTTTGATCTATATTGCAGAGATTCACTGTAAAATTCTAGATAAATTCTCAAGCAAAAATTGCTAGAATTTGTTAAATAGGGCATTGGGAAAGATGAGGAAAAAGGTTTGTTTCTTATTTGAAATAAGTCCCCATCATTTCATTCTGTAATTTGTTTTCCTTCTTCATTTCATTAACTGAATTAGTAATCGCTACATTTAATGATTATTGTTACTTGCCACCCTTTATTACCCCCAATACCTATTTATTAGTTGGAAGTCAAAATGCTGTGTATGAGTGTGCAGGGGTGTCTATACACCTTCACATTCATAAAAAAGTAATGGTTTCAATTCCAACACCAGTGGATTTAGGTAGAGCCTTGTGTTCACCTGACTCCTGCTTGATCTGGATGGTAGGCTTAGAGCTGGGGGGAGTGGTGGAGGTTTGGGCTTGGCCCATGGTGCCGGCCCCCACTGGTGAGCCCTGCTGCAGCTGTTTCATGGACTGCTGGTGCTGCTTGGGGAACTGGGCCAGAATCTGGGTGGGAGAGCCCACCACGGTCTTAGGAGAGGGGAGCCTGGCCGAGGCGACCTTCACGCCCGCTGAGGAGCCACCTGGCATTGGCAAAAGAGGACACGTAATACTTTCAACGCCTAATCTGAAACTTATATTTCATATAATACAAAGGTAAACATGTAGGGCCTTGACAAACCAGATGTCCTTAATCTGTAGTTGCAGAAACTCAACAAACTCTTCAAAAGGCAATCCTCCTGACATCTGTTGCACACTGTAGGAACACGCCTAAAATATTTGCAGTGGAGGGAAAGTCGGACCCACCCTGTGCTATGGTCGACATGACAACAGATGGGCTGGAGGAGACAATGGTGGTCACGGCAACCGTGTTTGGGGTGGAGGAGGGACTGGAGCTGGCTGGGATGAACACGGTCTGCTTGTGGCTGCCCTGGGTGAGCATGGAGGTGGACACCAGCTTGGACATGGCAGCCGCGTAGTTGTGGGACTGAGACTTGGATAGGATGTTGGGCATGAAGTTAGAGCTTGGAGAGGTCGTCACAATGATCACCTGACAAAACATACATTATAAAATAAGCATACAGCCACTTACAATCAAGTTCAGTCATAAGCTAGCAAACAGGACTAATGTTAGTTAAACAATCTTGCTCACAGACACTTACACCCAATTCGCAGAGGGGATTATTTAATCTCAGACATGTTTTCCAAACAGATTATTCGAAAATAAATGTACAAAAGTGAAATTAACCAATGTTGTGGTGTTCGAAAGTATAGTTAAGTGTTAGAAAAGTGTTGCACCTCTCAAATGTGAAAGCTGTTCTAATGCTGAAATTAGATCACTACAGATATTCGGAGTTCAGACACATGTCCCGTGTCTCTAAGTCTGATAGCACAATGGGTGGATGCAAGTTTTACATTATGTAGCATTAAAACACTGGTATTAGATCGGTAATGGGTATTGGATCGGTACTCAAAGTTCAGTACTCGAATCGGCAATGAAAAAGTGATATCGGTGCATCCCTAGTTTAATGTATCAAATAAAAAAGTAGGAAGTGCATGGCAAGTTGTTTTAGTTTTAAGTATATTACACAATTAAAATATTGTAAAAAAGAATGTAGGAAGACAAAAGAAAATAAATGTAAACAAGTAACGCATGGGGCATTGATAGTGAACGGACATAACACACGTTTTCTGGGAAAGTGAGGTGGAAGTATTTCGGATCTTGGAAGTATCATTGTTCAGCTTTTAACAATGTCAAAAAGGTAGTTTTGTCCTTGCTTCAAGTCCCTGCATCAAGGCCCACTTCGAGAGGCGAGTGGTCCAGACTCATGCCTTGTGCACAATAGAGCCTGGGAACAAGGCTAGCGGTACAACGTCGCTAGCTACCCTTCATACCTTCTGCGTGGTAGTGTTGGTGGTTTGGGTGCTGGGCTTGGTGAAGGTGATCTTGACGGGGGACATGTGAGGAGGCAGGGAGTTGGCGATGCTCTGCATGATGTTGCTCATCTTGGGGCTTCCGCTGACTGGCACAGTGATGGTTTTAGACATGGGCGGGGCCACCTCCTTGAGGACGACGGGGGAGGAGCTTGACGAGTTGGTCCGCCTCCGCTTGCGTGGCTTTTCGTCTTCATCTGAGCAGCTTACGCCTGGGAGAGAAATGAGAGTGAGAAACGGAACAAGACCAGTGTAAAATGAGTCAAAGATACATTGAATTATTTAGATTTGATTTCCAGCAGTTGAATAACAATTTTTTTATTCCAAAAATAGATGAATAAACTCAGAACTAAAGGTGTTCTGATGCTTACTTTTCACATAAACCGTGCTCCCACTGGGCAGGACCACCACGTTGGAGGCAGGACTGGCCGGACGAGGGGACTTCACAGCAGCTGCGGCACTGCCGCTGGACGCCGTGGCACAGGTGGCGGTGGACGTGGTGCTTGTGTAGGAGTAGCAAACAACCACTGGAAACAAATACCAACCATATTCATATAAACAAATGTGAGGCGTAGTTAATCACTGCTCCAGGAAGAAACATTACACATAACCACCGCCAAAAGAATCTCATAGATCTCAATTGAAAGGCGATTGCCAGCAGTGACCTTACCCTCCTTATTTCCTGTTTCGGCTGGCAGCAGAAGCGTGGCGTTCTGATTGGCTGTGGCACTAGCCACTGCGTTAGCGGTGACGGTGAAGGCCGTCTGAGGGACCAGTCTGGGCATCAGAGGGACCAGCCGGCGCCCCTCAATGGACCACTCCGAGGAGCTGTTTGGGCCCGACATGCTGGGATAACACACAGACAACTGGGGTAAACTAGGTGCCTGATGACTCTGCTAGTACTAAAGAGCCCACGTGTCATTTTAGTTCTGATCATCCTAAGGGGTAACACAACTTACTGATAGGCAATGGTAATAAGGCGCTCATCATTTACTGCCCTTCGAACCTCGGCACGATGACGCTCGGTTGAAATGCTGTGGGAGAAAAACATACAGTATTAGAAAAATTTATTTCTCTTTTATTCAGGGCAGTTTAATAGATACCAATCTATTTTACAATTTACAATGGTGCTATGAGTACAGCATTTCAACATGTAATTAACTATGAGGGGGAAGAAAATACAAGACAATTATATTGTGACACTTAAAAAACCAATAAATGATCCCTATGCATTCAAATGTATTTTATAAAGCCCTTTTTACAACAGCAGTCATCACAAAGTGCTTTGACAGATACCCGGCCTAAAACCCCCAAGAGCAAGCAACAAAGAGTGATGTACCGTGTTTAGGAAGGATAACAGCATACCATGGAGCCTTGCCTTAAGACAACATTTATCATTTCTTTCACAAAGGTGACCAAGCTTGAAGTGATAAAAAGTGTCCGAATTGGTATTGTTACCCAACAAACTGGGGCCAGTTGCACCAGCTGGACATGTATATAGGTTGTAACTGTATGTCCGACCTAAAATGTTCTTTATATCGGACTTTATCATTATACCTGTTGCACCAGCTGGGCGTAAGCTCTCAAGGAGCTACGCCTGTTCGTAGATTCTACGCCTAGTAGATAGCAGGCGCAGCCAGGGTGCAGCACAACCTAGGGTGCCGATTTACATAAATTATTTAAAATGTCTTGTATTTCTGACTCTCTGATTGCATCAAGATTTAGTTAATTTATTTGGAGAAAGACCGTTTTGTTCAATCGAAGAATTGTTTAAGTTAGCAGCAACCACAAATCGTAATGTCTCTATTAATAACTAGCTGTAGGTGCATTAATAACCAATTGGGTGGGATATTATCAGGTTTAAACAAGCGTTTCAGATTACAAGGCAAAGGGTATAACCTATGTTTCAGGCTAAATTAAGATAGATGTCTTTCAGCTTTAACTACATGGATTAGCTATAAATCACATGCCTCGAAATAGCAAACGTGTTGTTCGTTAAAACGGAACTGATGTTACTGTACACTACAAACAAACCTTCATCAGTCACTTTCATCTCAATACATAAAACATTATGTCTCCCATCACTACAGTATTGAACATAAATGCTTAAGACTGATGCTTAAGACTTAAGTGTGACGCTTCACTGCCCTTCCTCATGCTAGATGATAAATATATATTCTGTTATCTTTCTCAAGTTCAAGGACGATGCTAATTGTTTTATCTAACTAATGTTGGTTAAAGCAGCATAACCTATGTATTTTTCATGCCAAAGTGCACAGCACAACCACACACTCTTTGGCTTTGTAACTCAGAACAATTGATACTGGATTTATTATTTACAATGATCCCACATTGTAAATACAAACCATTTAGGGATCAACTGGAATTTATAATAACATGAAAATAATATATTTTTAAGCATACAAAGCATTAAAATGCAAGTTTTTTAACGGTAGCTTATCTTTTAAAATGTACGTCTTGAAACAGAACGTTTAAACCAATCTTTGTCCATTTTATCTACTTGAATTAATTAAGGAAAGAACACTGCCTAGCAACAATCACTAGGAATATTCAGGTCTAACAGACACGCAATGCTTATGCTGGACTTAGCTACGACTAGTCTCGTTTGTATTTGGTGCAACAGGTTTGAATTCTACTCACAACATCAGACGTAGCTACGCCCGACCTAGAATTTACGCCCAACTGTTTCACCTCCAGCTGGTGCACCCAGCTCGAGAGCACTTTAAGACACTTTCAATAAAGCTCCCTGACAGTTTGGCCTTGCACAATTATTACACAATTATTATAATGACCCCTAAGAAAAATATAGATTATTTTGTCGGTTTACCTCAGGACTTTAGTGAGCTCTCCAAGGAGGTCCTTCTTTTCCTTGGTTAGGTCACCTTGAGCTCGCAAAGCACTGATAACACCAGCATAAGCCTCCAGCTCTGTTAAAACAATACCATTTTCACTCAGAACAATTAAGCTTTCGCTCTGAAATTTCACTAATATTTGGGTTCATTCAAAGTGTTAACTTCATGCATGTGATAAAATCAAGAAATGGCAGAGAAGTTATAGGGTGCCTACCAAGTTTACGGAGAATTCTCTTACACTCATCCCTGCCCAGGTCAAGGAGGGTGGGCCACACAACAGGCATGGTGCTGGCCAGCTGCGTTTTCTCCTGCTGAATCATCAACTAAATTGAGAGTGAGCAGAATAGAGGATAAGAAAATAGATTATCGTGTAGATCAAGGTAGGTAATTTGATTCAAATGTTCGGGTCACTGGGGTGCAACATTTCTGAAAATACTGAAAGTTAGTTTTTAACACGAGTCGATCTTTGAATCGAGTCATTAGGAGAATAAAATGGGACAAATAAATATCAAACAAAAGTCAAAGTCAAACAAATGCATCTAAATATATTTTCAAGCATTTTGCAGTGATGTAACCAAATGTTTTTGGGCGAGTTGGGAATTACGATTGCGCAGAGATTTTTGTGACGTGTGTCATGTCGGAAACATGACTGGCACAACGACTTTGAGCCGTTTAGGGTTCTGGAGTGTTCCCTTAACAGTTTTATGCATAGGTACAGTACACTTGGTAGCCTACTACTGATATTTCTCTGAATTAGGCTGTAGAAAAGTTTGAACAACTTGGGTTCATAACTACATCATTGATTGTATTATACTACAATTGTAACTAACCAGCAGCTTATTTTCAGTGTGAAACAGTCCAATTTAATTGATTTGTAGCTGTCATTTGTTATTTGGGCCAGGTCAGCTGCAAACCAGAGAGCAGAGCGCAGGGAACATCAGAGATGGTATTCACATCTTGCTCACTAACTAGCTAGTTAAAAAAAAATTGCAAAGGAAAAATTTTCATTCAGTAATCCTAGGTATTTTACACAAAATAATTAAAAACAGAATTTAACCTATCGAAAACACACTATGCAGACCCTTGGTTTAAAGATTTTGTTTTTCTAATTTATTCATTATTATTCCTGTTTGACAGAATTGAATAAATATTTTACCATTAGTACTACTATATCCACTGTCAAGTTTTACTATTAGCAGGGCTCTACGCTAACTTTTTTCCCAAGGAGTACATGTACTCCTAAATAAAAAACTGTCGGAGCACACAAAGAAATTTAGGAGCACATTGAAAAATGTTCATTTTATACTTTTTCTTTTTCCCACATTTCTCTCACTTTGACTGCACTGCGTTGTCACAGAAAACTACTGCAGTTGGCGCATGACTCCTTGCGGAATGTGGGAGTTGTAGTTTTTTTAACAATTACAAGCGGGGGAAAAAGGCATTATGGTAGGTTGTAATTTTTACTTGCACACTGTGCTTGTAAATCATTTTTCCTTGTCTCACATATCTATTTTTAAGAGCAAATTCTCGTGAAATGGGGGCACTGTAGAGCCCTGCATTAGTACTATTTTATCCACTGTCAAGTTACCATTAGCACCAATTTATCCGCTGACAATGTTGTTTGCCAAAACAGTAGAAAACCATCAGAGTAGAGAAAGCTTATTAAAAGCCATATATAACATCAGACACTAACACCAACAAAAATATAAAAAATACTGTGATATTATATTTTAGCAATATCACCCAGCCCTAGGTTTGAGTTATGTTATCCTGCTTATAGAAAATCATCATACCCTGTCAAAATACTTACCTTTTGTCACATTACATCCATTTGAAATAAATTAAATCTAACTTTTGCAGCTGCATTTACACATAAATACCCTCAACATCAAAGTGAAAATAATATTGACAAAAATTCTGAACAATTACTAACATTTAATTAGTGAAATACCTGGTTTGGATAAGTGATAAGCCCCTTAGAGTAACCATTATAAAGTTGCTCAGGTACAACCAATCACATTAAAGATCACACACTATGCTAATTGCCCCCCCAACTGACATTAATAGTAGCAGTTTTGATTACTTCATAAGAAAACCAGCTGTTCCATGATGAGTCCATTATTAGTAGAGCATGGCAACGCAAAGAATACACCATGGTTGGAAAGGTGCTTTCAAAAGGGTTCTGGGACAAAGTTGTGAAAAGGTACAAGTTAGGAGGAGGATATAATATATTTAAAAGGCTTTAACTATCCCCTTTAGTACCATTCAGAGCCTTATCAATTAATGGAAAGCGTATGGCACCACCAACACCTTGCCCAAATCGGTCCGCAACTGCAAACTGGATGACCAACCCAGGAGGATATTGATCAGGTAATCTACCGTAAGGCCAATGAAAACATTGAAGGACTTACAAGTCCTTAAGGCTGAGATTGGTCAGTCTGTGAATGTGACAATCTCACAAGCTTCACACAACGCTGGCCTGTATGGCAAGAAATAAGCCTCTTCTAAAAAAGGAACACACAGAATTTTGTTTGTGTTTGCAAAAACAGACTTGGAAGATACTAATGCCATGTGGCAAAAGGTTTTATGGTCAGATAACACCAAGACTGAACTTTTTGGACTGAATTGCAAGCGTAATGATTGGCAAAAATCAAACATCGCACGGCCCAAAATACACCATACGTACTGTGAAGCAGAACACCCAAATTCTTGATGAAAACATGCAGCCGTCTGCTAGACAGCTGAAGATGGGCAGGTGGTTCACCGTCCAGCACGATAACGACACTAAACACACCACCAAAATAACTATGCAGTGGCTTAAATACAGGAAGGTAAATGTCCTTGAGTGGCCAAGTCAGAGCCCTGATCTAAATCCAATCTGTGGATGGACTTGAAGACAGCAGTCAATCGCCTCTCACCATGAAATTTGACCAAACCCGAACAATTCTGCAAGGAAGAATGGGCAAATACGGTATTACCCAATCTAGGTGTGCAAAGCTAATATAATTTTTTTATGTTTTCGAACTGTTGCCTTATAAACGTTAATTGAACGTTGTAAGGCAGAATGTGTAAGTAAAGCTAGAACAAAAAATAAAAATTTATGGGTTTTCATTTCAGGCTGTAAGACAAAAAAGTGACTATTTCAAAGGGGTATGATGATTTTCTATAGACACTGTTTACTGCACTAGGCTATACATTTGCTCAAAGGAAATTTACACTAGGAGAACATTTTTGTTAAATAACATTGTTGGACGATGGTGGGGTGTTGCATATGGGACAACTTTTACATAAAAACGAATGCATTCATTAAAAAAAATGGATTACCAGGGATACCTGGGTTGGTTACTTTTGCAAAATAACCCTTTACAGTTACTAGTTACCCATTCACAATATCTTTTTGAAATATGATTACTGTAATCTGATTACATTTAAAAAGTAAACTACACAACCCTGTGGATTACTGTACATAACGAAACTGCAAGAAATAAATATCTTGCACTGGAAACAGATAAGGCACAGGCTAGATGGTTATATCAGACATGAATACTGCAAAATGAACGTGTCCAGTACAATATTGCAATAACTGACATATTGTCTTAGTTTTTTAGCTAACCGGATTTAATCTTTTTTTTGCTGCACCCCTCAACTAACTTTTGAATAAACATGGTATTATTATCTGCACATAGTAAAAAGTGTATTATTCGAACTGAATGCCAAAACATTCAGCCAGGAGTGGACTCAACATACAGAGGTGCATCAAGCTAACCCATGTCTGCTGCTGGATATACTAGCTACATGTATTTAGCTATAAGAACATTTTACACGTTACCCCGCCCACCACATTACCTTGTTTTTTAACGACACCATTACCTTGCTAGTTACACGCATAATTTCTAAATGTCTGTTTGCGTACCTCCAGTTGCTACCAAGCATTTCAAGAAGTGGAATCATATCTAGTTAGCGACCCCAGAAAAACTGGAAGACATAGCTACACCATATAGCCTAGCAAACGTTAGCTCTGCGGCTAACTAGGACTGGGGGCTTTTCTTTTTCCAACTTACCATATAATGCTGATACGTGTTCAACGTCTTACTGACATTCCTAGGTAATAGGATCGATGGTTTATTACATCGTTATCCACTGGTACATACAAAACAACAAGTATGTTTTCTTTCCTGAGGATCCACCTCAGTATTCACCTCAGTCAACACAGTTGTCTTGTGCGCAACATTTAAAGAGTACTTCCGGGTCAAGAAATTTAAGAGAATTTCAAATTTCAAATTAGAAGTACGCGTTGAAGAAAAGAAACGTGAAAAGAAACGTTTAAAATAAAATGGATTTGTTAATGAATATAGTACGGAAGCCGAGAACGGCCATGGATTTTATTTTATTTTATGACTTATTAAGTCGTTATATCGATATAACAAAGATCGTTTTAATATATATTTATTTTATTTTATGACTTATTAATTCGTTATATCAATATAACAAAGATCGTTTTATAGAGATAAAGAATTAATTAATAGTGTGCTCGTCTTGAATTCAAACTAATGC
>JACXGM010009400.1:0-27825 GCA_016801145.1 Umbra pygmaea
ACACACACACACACACACACACACACACACACACACACACATACACACACATACACACACACACACACATTGTCACCACATCCTTTATGAGTGCTAGAACATCCTGGACCTGGAGCATAATGTTGGAACGGCGCAGTGTGGAGGGAGGCAGGACTCCACCCAATGACCCGGAAGGCCCTGGCGCAGTTTGCACCACCCTTTGTGTACCTCCCGTCCCTGGACAGCTGAGCAGAATGGTGCAGCTGCACTGCAAGGTTGTGACTACGTCACCTGGGGGCCTGGCTTTGAGCTGGATGTTCACTAGAGGTCAGATCAGCTGGTCAGAATGTGTGTGCGTGTGTGCGTCTGTGTGAGAGAGAGGGTGTTTCCAGTTGTGTACAGTGTGTTAATCCCTGGACTAACTCCTACATCTTTGTTGTGCGGCCTTGCCAGAAAAGGGAAAATGACAAGTCACAGCTTTCTGTTGAAGTGAATTGGATCCTCCCTGAGTAAGGTAGCTCCAGAACAGATGTTTTTATTCTTTGTTTTTGTTAATAATTTCACTGTGTTTTACTGTGCTGTATTTACTCCTATCTCCCCGTCCCATTCTAAATGCTTATTGACCTGAAGGGAAGCAGAGTTTGGGAGAGGCAGTGAGAAGAGCAGTTTGTTGAAAGAGAAGCTTGAGATAATCTCAGAGGTGCCCAGGAAATGCTATTCAATTTCAAAGCGACAATAAATGTTAGATTTAATTGAGAATAATTTGCTTCCCTACTCTCATTCTGCTCTTTGACAGTTGGTATAACATCTTCATAGATTGTATGTTTCCACGTCTAATGAATAGTCAGGTTTCATCTGAACTTCTGTTTACAGAGAGACAGACACAGAGTCTGGCCAAGGAGAAACCAGTTCACGTTGTACCACCCACCTAAGTTATAGATTGAATCTAAACACGTTTCCACAACCGACACCACCCACGCAGTGACAAACAGACCAAGAGGACTTAACAGAGGTAATGTCGCCATCTAGTGGTGACTGGGATAAAGCAAAGTATTTAAATACTTAAATCATAAACCTCATCATATTTATTATGTTTCAGAAATATACAGTATGATGACAGATCACACAAATCACACATTTGCTTTTACCAGAGACCCTAAACCAGAAATTAAACTTTTCCTTGGCCTCATCCACATTTTTACCTCAATACCTTACAGAGAGAATAGCAATAACCCATCCATCAAACTCAAAGCCCCGCCCCTTTTTTATTTTGACAAGTGGATCTCAGAGTTCAGATTGGCTGAGCCATTTAAGCTCCCGCCCCCTTTAATTGGCTCAGCCAATCATAACGGTTATTGCTATTCTCTCTCCTTACCATTTCTATAGTTAACCTAGCAGTGATGTTTAACTTCAATACAACTGACAATTCCTAAAACTTAAAGTAACAGCAGCTCTAACAATGTCCCTCACTCTAACCTTAACCTCAATAACATTCAGGCCTAAACTTGTCATGCAGCCTAACTTGATGCGGGTTAAAAGCAAGAACTGTAATTCTAACCCAAATCTAACCCAAGTACTTTGCCCTAAACCTAACACTTAAGCCACAAAATTACTTTTTTTAAATTGCGGATAGGTAAAAAGTTCACAGTTTGGGGACATTATTGTCAGCATTGTAGAGTGAAGTTAGAAAAACACACACAGAGAACACTAGTGCAATTTTGTGTATACCTAACGGTTGTAGGGAAAGTCAATCTTCTCTTCAGATCGGCAGTAGAGCAGGCAAAGTGCACAAGGCTATTTAAAGATGCTGTGATAATGACCAGGCTTTGAAAGCCTCCCCAACACACAAGCTCCAACTACACACATTCTAATTAGACAGACACACTCCAGCTACACACATTCTATTTAGACAGACACACTCCAGCTTCTCACATTCCCTTTCAGAAAGACACACTACAGCTACCCACATTCACTTTTAGAAAGACACAATTTAGCTACACAAATTCTCTGTTCACATTAGTATTGCTTCACATGGACACACACACACAAATTCGCTAATTACACAACCTCGTGTGCTTTTCTCCGGGGACAATTTGAGGATTCTTCTGTATGTTGTATCAAATGGTGGGATGGGCCTAAAGGTGACAGAAGCATAGATCCCTGTATTTCACTGCTGGTTTGCTTCTAAAGCTAAGCAGGGTCAGGCCTGGTTATTCCCTGGATGGGAGACCAATGCTGCTGGAAGTGGTGTTGGAGGGCCAGTAGGGGGCACTCTTTCCTCTGGTCTTTAAAAATCCTATGACACTTCTCATAATAGTATGGTTGTTAACACCAGTGTCATGGCCAAATTCCAAACAAGGCCTAACTTCAATCACGGCCTCCTAATAATCCCCCTCCTTCCTAATTGGCATATTTAACTACTCACCTCTCCACCTGATGTGTTGTGAGCGTTCTGGTGCAAAATGGCGGTTGTGCATCACCCAAGTGGGTGCTACACATTGGTGGTGGATGAGGTGGGCTTTCCCCTCACTGTGTAAAGCGCTTTGGGTTCCTTAAAAAGCACTATATGTAAGTTGAACAAATTATGAATCATTGTTTTACTTTTTGTATTAATTTCGCCAGTTAAACCGGCCGGGCAGGTTAACGAGACGCACATTTTCAGAGGTAAACTGTCGAGGACACAATTCGCCTCACACAACAACGTAGGCCTATAATTGTTGTGTACATAAACATAGACATATTCTTCTCCCACAGTGGCATATGTAGGCTAGTAGGTGAGTTTTGTTACTGCCCCAACAGTGCCTACTTTTCCAAATTGAGGGAATGCAAAATATGTATGTCATCCAATGCGTGGGCGAGCACCTTTTACCATTCTCTCTACCAACATCATCAAACATAAGTAATTAAATGAAGAAAACATAAACATATTCCTTTGGGTAAACACATTTATTGTCATCTCTTGATATGCTGGGAAAATATTAATATCCAACTCAAACAAAAAGAAATGCCTGTTACATAACTTTTGAACTAAATATGAGTTATTTGCAATGTATATCTATTATCAGACCAACCCTCGTGGCGTCGAAACACTACCGGCCTACCGGGAAAAGTTATACTCTCCCGATTGCCACTCCACTACTGGCAACCTGTCTGAAAAATGTAATTCTTCTGGCAGCTGTGCCTATGCTTCATATGAATTCACTTGCCACATACTGAAGTATTTCCAATCAATTAAAAACATTGCTGAAATATTTTGTTCAGATGCTTTTCATGGAATCTATGGGCTTCTCCCTTGACTGTATGCCTCCATGTCCCCCCGAGTGCCTGCAAGCTTCTCCTGGACTATACGGTAATTTCTCTACTGGAATGGTCCTAAAATTGTTCAGGTCATACCTAGAAGCGGGAGGTTACTATGTGAGTATAGGCAACCATACGTCTGAGTGGACATCCATGACATGTGGAGTCCCACAAGGCTGAATTCTCGTGCCACTCCTATTCAACCTGTATATGCTCCCACTGAGCCAAATAATGAAAAAGAAAGAAATTGCTTACCACAGCTATGCAGACGACACCCAGATCTACTTAGCCCTATCGCCTAACAACTACAGCCCCATTGACTCTATGCCAATGCATTGATGAAATTAACAGTTGGCTGTGCCAAAACTTTCTACAGTTAAACAAAGAGAAAACTGAAGTTATTTTATTTGGAAACAAAGATGAAGTTCTCAAGGTAAACGCATACCATGATGCTAGGGGTCAAACAACTAAAGATCAAGTCAGGAATCTTGGTGTGATTCTGGAGTCAGACCTTAGCTTCAGTAATCATGTTAAAGCAATAATTAAATCAGCATATTATCATCTTAAAAATATCTCAACAATTAGATGCTTTGTTTCCAGACATAAAGAAACTTGTTCATGCTTTCATCACCAGCAGGGTAGATTATTGTAATGGCATCCTCACTGGTCTTCCCAAAAAGACCATAAGACAGCTACAGCTCATACAGAATGCTGCGGCCAGGATTCTAAGCAGAACCAGGAAATATGAACATATCACGCCAGTCCTCAAGTCTCTACACTGGCTCCCAGTCACATTTAGGATAGATTTTAAAGTATTATTACTGGTATATAAATCACTCAATGGCCTATAGGACCTTAATACATTGCAGTAGTCACCTTTAAATCCAGACTCAAAACACATCTGTTTAGCTACGCATTTACTGAATGAACACTGTGCTAAGTCCGAATTTATTGCACTATAGTTTATATGATTCGTTCAGTCTCTTTTATTTCTTAAACTGTACTATTTTTCTAATTGATTTTTATTTTTAATTTAATAGCTTTAATTTTATCTTTAATCTGTTTTAAATTTTTATGTTTTCCTGTTTATGTAAAGCACCTTGATTTGCCATTGTGTATGAAATGTGCTATATAAATAAACTTGCTTTGCCTACTGTGCGACAGAAAGTTGTGTGGTTATTTTTACAAAAACCTTTACTACGAGTCCATAACGTGTGATACAAGCACTTTTCCGGTGGTGGCTGAATGTTCTGCACAGCCTCAAACTGAGCTTGATGACGTAGATGTGACTTGAGCAACCTGTCTGAAAGTTGTAAATCTTCTAGTAGCTGTGCCAAGAGAAATCTGAATCATTCCGAATCTTGCCTCTTGCAGAGACGAAGAACGAGACTAGAGCTGTTTCTCAAAGTCAAGGATCCTTCCTTGGTAGGACAGGTCCTTCCAAGTCAAGTTCTTCAGAGGCTAGGCAAGGCTCCTTCTTGGCATTCGGAGAACACGTAAATGGAACATGCTAGCAAGTGCACTTCATTGCGTCATTATATGTCAGTGAAAAGTTCCGCCTTTGGTCCGGCAATTCAAAAGTGGAGAGTAGCAATTTGTACTGGCATATAAATCTTAAACATTACTTATATGTACTACCGTTTTAACAAATGTACAGTAATGTTAAACACTAAAGATACTATTTGAAAGCAAATTTCCCCGTCATTGCTCCAACTCCACTGACGTCCGCCAATATTTTTTTTTAATGAGCTAGCAAAGCAGCGCGCATAGGATTGTGGGCGCGAAAGATACACATATGCATCCTTTACTGTCTATGAGAAATTCACAGAACGAAGGACTCAGTCCTTGGTTGAAATTTGGAGGGTCCTTGACATTGGAACAGTCCTTCGACGGAGTTCGATGACGTAGCATCCTCGAAATTCTGGCTTTGGAGGATCCTTCCTTGACATTAAGAAACAGCTTAGGAGTTGTCCATGCTTTTCATGGACTCTCTATGGGAGAACGTTCACTCTCTGAAAACTTCCGGCTTCTGAACTTGTTGCAGTTCCACTCACGCTTCCATATGAGGGTGCTCACGGGCAAGTGTAGAATGAATGGAGGTCTATGGAGCTATACCCCTCAAAATCCTCTTTTCTCAGGATCAGATATTTTGGCTAGTAATTTGAATGTTGCATTCGAAAGGGGAAAAACAACAGAAAATAGCTCCATAGACTCCCATTCATTATGCACTCGCCTGTGATCACCCCCAGTGGAACTCTGGTGGAACTGCAACCAAATTCGGTACAATGGGGCTTAATAGGGAGTGAACAGGCTCTCTGTGGACCAGCTCTGGTATTGTCTTGTTTTTCATTTAAACGCCAGTTATCAATTCCATCAATATATTTATTTAAAGCCCTCTATTTGAAACGTGTGATTTGTGTTTCTGTGTTGAAATTTTAGCTATTTATACTAGAAATTTCCAAGGCTAGAAATATTTCCTGTGAACAGGCAAGCGCCTTTATGTGCACCTTTTGTTTGCTGTATTTGTGTTGGTTATTTCCTGTATTTGATTATTAAATTCTCCCTGATTTGATTCAGGCCCATGCCTCTGTCTACTCCCTTTCTCATTTCTGACAGCTGTATAATGGTCACGGAATATGAGGCCATTTTACAGGACCAGGTGCTGGAAGCACTTTTTACTCACAATGTTCCAATTTCAGGATGACAATGCCACCATACACGCTGCTAAACGAATTCAAAAGTGATTTTCTGAACCTTCCCTGGCCTTCCAAATAACCAGAATTAAACACCTCTGAAACTTTATGGAATGTTCTGGAGTGTGAACTAAATACTGTATCATATCTTCAATCATATATTAAAAAAAACAATGAAAGTGCAATAAAGCCCTGTCTGTAGCTCTGAATTACATTTCTACACTTATCAAGTGATAGTTTTGCCAATTTATTGAGCAATTCTTTCTAACCTCAGTCAACTTTCTAATTTTCCATCTCTTTTCCACCCAGGGACACAAAACAGCAGATTGAAAACTTTCCTCGATCTAAATTGTCAATGTGTGATTTTGCAATTGAAGACACCTGTGATACAAATAAAGGTCAATGGCCTGCTTGAGGTATCACTAAAATATATTTGGAGGATGCTTAGACATCTAACAATTGCTCTTTCTACTGGCACATTCATGCAGCAAACAACATTTCTTAATTTACGGCTAAATCTGTGTTAAATATCTAGCGTTCCTAAGACTTTAACACTACTCTATACACACTCTGGTCGTATACATACTGTATGTACAGTATATCATATCTAGACATCATCCCTGTATGTATATCATACCTAGACATCATCCCTGTCTATCATACCTAAATATAATCACTGTACATCATATATGTAATGTACCTAAATAACATCATGGCATATCAGATCTGTATATGAAACTTTGATTTCAGATATGTATATGAAACTTGTTTTTCAGATCTCTATATGATACCTAGGTATCAGAACTGGATATAACTGGATATCAGAACTGGATTTGATAACTGGATATCAGAACTGGAAATGATAACTGGATATCAGAACTGGATTTAATAACTGGATATCAGATCTGTATATGATACCTGGATATCAGATCTGTATTAGATACCTGGATATCAGATTTGTACATAGTTGGATATCTTCATTGCTTTCACCCTTTGTTTCTCTAACCTCAGATGGGATGTGATCTCTCTCATTGAGAATGTCTCAAGCATTCAAATACCATTGTCCTGGAATGTAACTGTCTGGGAAACGTTGGTTTCAGAAGGGTGCCAAATAAAATCAACATTGTAGAGGAGTAGTTAGTGGGACAATACTGTAGATGTAGCCCTTATTGGCTCCTCCTTCTCCCTGGACACACACACACACACACACACACACGTCTCTTCTTTCTTCCAGCAAAAGGGTGTTTATTAATAAATGTAAACAGAAACTGGGTTGCCTGGGCGACACATTGCAGCACACTGACTGTTGGAGAGGAGGCTGGGCCTCTTTTCTTGCCTCTGTTACTGTGTCTCACTCTTCCTCTTCTCCAGATCCACACTCTTCCTCGTCTGCTCCTCTTCAGATCCTCACATTCATCCAAAGGACAGAGAAGAGGAGTAAAGAAACTACTGTCTAAGGAAACGAGGACGACTGAAACTGACACGTGTGCTGAACGGTAAGTTTGTCTTATTAGCTTGTCTAATAACATGATGAAAACCTGCCTGGGAGCTTTGGGTTCTTCATTACAGTACTACACAGATGTTCACAGTCCAGCAAGACACAACAGTTGGCTAAAAGTATGCTCTTTACTTTGCTCTATGGAACCCTCTGGTAATGGACAGAATTTGTGTCAGACATGAAGTCATTAATGCAGTAGGTTTGTGTTAGACATGAAGTCATGAGCAGTTAAGATTCGGTAGGGCTGTGTGTAAGCCTTCCCTACACAGTTTCGCAGAAAAGACTTCCCTGCCATCCCACAGCGGGCATAATACCTGTTTCTCCAGAGTACTGAATTCTTTTAAACACAGGACTGTTGGATCCGAGGGTAGTTATACTTCCAATACATACTTGGAAACGTATACAGTTATGTTAAAAATACTAGCTATCCAACATCACTAACCAGATCAATTACTGTTTTTGGTAGAAATCATATTTCGAAATAATTGAATAGTAGGTGCAGTAGACTAATAGAAAACCAACAGACCCAACAGTCATGACATGCATGCTGCTGATTTTGTGTAATTGAATCATTAATTGAAAGGGGCGTGTTCAAAATAATAGCAGTGTGGAGTTCAAGCAGTGAGGTCATTCATGCTGTGAAAAAACAGGTGTCAAACAGGTGGCCCTTATTCAAGGACGAAGGCAGCAAATGTTGTACATGCGTACGAGTAAAGGTGTCATTCTAGATATTGTTCAGAAGAACAGCGTACGCTGATTGGAGTTGATTGGAGAGGGGAAAACATACATAGGGCAGAAATTGATAGACTGCTCAGCTAAAATGATCTTGAATGCTTTAAAATGGCAACCAAAACCAGAAAGACGTGGAAGAAAACGGAAAACCACCATTCGAATGGATCAAAGAATAGCCAAAATGGCAAAGACTCAACCAATGATCAGCTCCAGGGTGATCAAAGAAGATCTAACATTACCTTTGAGTACTGTAACAATTAGAAGATGTCTATTTGAAGCCAAGTTATTGGCAAGAAGCCCCCACAAAGTCCCATTGTTGAAAGAAACAAAGTGGGACTTTGAATACACCAAAATATTTCAAGAGGTCATGTTGCCTTATGCCGAAGAGGAAATGCCCCTGAAATGGGTGTTCCAACAAGACAACGACCCCAAACACACCAGTAAACGAGCAGCATCTTGGCAAAAACAAGAAATGCAGAGGAACTGTGGAATGTAGTCCAATCGTCCTGGGCTGTAATATCTGTTCACAGGTGCTAGAAGTTGGTCAATTATATGCAACACAGATGTGAAGCAGTTGTATAACCACAGAAACCTTGGTTATACAACTAAATATTAGTTCTGTGGTTCACAGGATGGCTACATCTTCAAGCATTTTTCAGTTTATACAATAAATGTTGAGTTTGTAAAGACAAATGCAGACAATGCCATTTTTCTTCACTTTCTGTAAAGTATTAACAAATTTGTTAGATTCTTCATGTTTTGATTTGGAATAGACTGCAGTGTTCCCAATGCATTTGCGCGTATGGAAATAAAAGCTATTGTAAGGATTGTGAGCTTTACTATCTTTTTTGCACACTGCTATTATTTCAAACACAACTTTATATTCAAATCTTTAAAAAAGTTCCGAAGCGGGTAGCCAGATTAGCAAACCATGTCACTACAGCGAGTGTACGCACACAACATGTTCTGATAATCTCTGATGATAATGTTGTCTATGAAATGCCAGTTGTCAGTGTTAGCCAGGGGCCTTACATGCCAGTTTGTCTCAGTGCCTGTGCGAATGCCGATGTAATGATATGAGTCAACGTGTGTTTAGAAGAATGAGAGCACATGTTAGGTTTGTGTGTATGTGTGTGTAGCTAAACACAGTTGTCCGGCGTTCGGCACAGCAGCTGTTTTGTGGTGAATGATGTACTTAAGGCTTATTGCAACAACCCACACCACCCCACTCTCAGAACCCTGTGTGACCCCAAGGGTGTAGGAACATGTCCCCCCCAATGTTACAGGCAGGCAATGTGGTCCCCCCAATAATAAGAACAATTTGTAAAAAATATGTGGTGTCCCCCCAATATCAAACTCGTTCCTACGCCCTTGGTTACCCCCAAACCCCTCTGCCTGCCGTCTGTTCCTAACCTATTTTCAAAGTGCTCAATTAAATATTATTAAAACCCGATGGAAAGAATGTCTGCAAGCTTGTTTTAATTACAGCTACTATTGAATACACACATTCAATAACAACACAAAAAATATTATTCACACTCATATTGGTTATATACAGTACTTATAAATATACTGGTTGGTATATGTCTCTGGTCTAAAAAATAAATAAATATACATAACATTATTCCATATTGGTTCCTTATATTAACTAATCTTCATCCTCTTCATCAATAGCAATGGAGGACCAGGAGTCTGAGAAGGACCCGGAATTCTGCTTTGATCCCCTTTTCATCAGTGAAGAAGATCAGGGAGGGCATGAGAGTCAAGAAGAGGGGACCAGAGCTCCATGCCTGCCGTTCCTTGGAGTGCCCCAGACGACTAGCTCAGCCAACAGCATGCCCTTTATCTCCGGCCCCCGCTTGGACACACTCCTGGATGTCACCTCACAGCCCCATTACCAGAAAGGGGACTGCAAGTTGAGGAGTTCTGGAGAGGAAACTGGAGACTTTCTTGGGAGTCATTTGGCAACCCACTCCCCCCTTAGTGGGTTAGAGCAGGTCCAATCACAACTCACTGGTTCAGTGCAAGTCCAATCACAACAGTCTGGGTCAGGACAGGTCCAATCACAACTGACAGGGTCAGGGCAGGTCAAACCTCACCTGAGGGAGATGGATGACCTGTTAAAAAACTGTGAGGACATGATGGGTGTGTCCTTTGGCTCTCACCTGTCCACCAGATACACAGACACACACCTGTCTAGATCAGCTCAGAGCCAAAACCAATCTGACCTTGAGAAGATGCACACCATGATGGCATGTTGTGGGGAAAACAGATTTGCTTCCACACATTGCTATACAACCCTGGATGCATCTAGGAACCAATGCCAAAGTGAAGTGAAAGAGATTAAAGCCATTTCGGATCAGGGAGAAGCTACAGGAGCTTCTACCCAGCCCAAGATACGTCCTCTGTCCTCAGCAGACTCTCAGCTGAGTGGGACTATGGCAGAATACCAGACAGAGTTGATGGGGTTACTGTCCATGCTAGAAAAGTGTATGGATGAGGCAGGGATGAACTTTGACCCTTTGCAGTGGACGTACCCCAGCCTTCCCGAAGGATATGACCAACCGAAACCCACCGTGGACAGGTGGACGACACAGAGACACATGGAGGATGGACGAGGGCAGGAACTGGGTTTGACTAGCAACTCAACCTTAGTCATGAATGGAGCACACCAACAGGACACGATGGGTGAATGTGGGGAGCGTGAATGCAACACCCAATCGGAAGGGTTAGAGACTGAATGTAATGTGGATATGAAGGCGTATTTAGGCAGCACCATTGGCCAGGTCAAGCCACCAAGCAACCACGACATCTGGACAGAAGGGCACATGGACGGGGGTCCATACACAGGGGTTTTCATGATGGAACCAGGAGAATATGTCTTGGTTGAGTCTCAAAGGGACCCATCTGAAGGCATTTTGGTGGAATCTTTGGGGAGCTCAGAGACTGACAGCATGGGGGTATTGGAACAAGATACAAAGGCAAGAGAGTTGGATCTGAGGAGCTCCATGCAGGAGCTGGCGGTGTTAGGGAGTGAGTTGGAGAGCTATATTGAGGAGGTGGGGAGACTAGAAAAGAGGCGAGAGGAACTGACCGAGGAGCTACAGGCACTCAGGAAGGAGAAGATGGGGACAGAGGAGGGGGGTGATGGAGCCCAGGAGACCCGGTTGAGGCAGACGCTCAATATAGAGGCAGATGGGAGGAGGGAGGCGCGAATTAGAGAGTGGCAATCTTTGAGGGCTGAGAGGAGCGAGGAGGAGAAGCGGCTGTCCCGTGTGTATCTGGAGAGGCAGAGCCTTCAGCACGAGACGAGGAGGCTGAGGAGGAGGCTGTTCTCTGTCACCAGGGAATGTACACAGAACCAGGTCGTCCTGGCCACGCAACAGCGTGAGGAGGCTCAACTCAACAAGGAACGGGTAGGTGCAGAAAAACGTGGTTATTAGGGTCATGCTACGGACATTAGGTTTATTCTACAGTTATTACCGTTATTTTGAAACCTGTTGGGTCAAGACTTTGAAAAACTATCTGTCCGTGAAGCATGGTAGTCTTCTAGAATTAGTGGTCTTGAAAATCCTGAGGTACTAGAACCTTTACAGTGTTCCAGAATGTTCATAGTGTTCTAGAACTGTTGGTTTACCAACTCATTGTTAATGTTCTACAATCAAAGGTTCTGATTTCAAAAGCCTATCACAGCTATTTACATTGTCAGAGCCATAGGATTCCAGACTTTAATGCTGAACTTAAAATAACAATGTTTTTTATGAAGTAAGGCCCTGAAACTAAAATACCATGGAGGTTTTTCTGTTTCTCATCTGTATCTTTATTGTCCCAGATGGAATTTGACACCCTGATCATCCAGCTAACTGAGGAGGCCTCCCAGCTTCGATCCAACCACCAGACCCAAATCACCACCCTGCTGTCCCAAATACAGCTCAGAGCCCAGACTCCCAGTCAGATGGCCATCCCCATGGAGGAGATAAGCCAGAGCAAGAGGAACTCCTGTGGGGACATACAACAGTACCTGCAATCAGGCCTCAAGTCCCTGGAGGAATGGTTTGTGTTCTGTACTGTATTGTGACATGGTATTATTATGTTTTCTTGACAGTTTGTACCATGTTCATGGCTTTGTGTTGATGCCCAGGGCTCTAGCATAGGGTGACGCAAATCAGAACAGGCGGGTACGTAGTTGTACCGGCGTACCATGTCATGTTGCTCTCTAGCGACCCCTTGTTTAGGCTGGGTGCCTGCGAGTTCAATCAGGGTTGTGTAGTAAATTAATGTGTAGCCTTATCATGTGTGTATTAGCTAAAAGCTTCCAGGCTTAATAGGGAGTCAGACTTGTAATCGGAAAGTTGTTGGTTTGATTCCTGAATGGGCCAAATGTTGTTGTACCCTTGAGCAAGACAATTGAATCGTTTTTGTAAGATCGTCTGCTAAAAGAATGAAGTATAAAAATGTAAATGGTGTGCTCGGAAGCATGTGATTTACCTTCGACATTCCTACACTTGGTGACGAGACAAAGTAGAAATTTGGAATGGACATCAAACATTTGGAAGGGAGACACAAATGGCCAGATAAAAAAACAAGTGTGCAAAAAATGCAAACAACGTGAAGCCCATGGTTCCTCTCAACCTGCCAGGTATGAACCCATGCTGCTGGCTCTCCTGAAACGCAGGGAGGCGACATCGGAGGCCCTGGCGAAGGCCAGGCAGCAGGCCCTGGAATTGAGGGCTCGTCTGGAGCCTCTGGAGGAGGAGGGACAGAGGCTTGGCCTCCAGAAGGCCTGTCTGGAGGAGAGGCTCAACATGATGGAGACGCAACGCAAAGAAGACTTGGAGCAGTACAAGGTATAGACAGTGAGGACTTACAGCCGAACACGATACGGACAAACTGATGGAGATGCAATGCAGAGAGAACTGATAACAGTGTATGGAGAGAATGGAGAGATGGAGGAAAGAAGGATGTTCGTAAAAAAAGACAAGTAGATGCAATTAGTAAAGGAGGGACAGAAGGATAGAACTGGTATGAGTGGATGCCGTGAAACTTAATTGAGGATAATGGGCTCATATTAATGTCTGGAGTGGAGTAATTGAGTTTTAAAAATTAAACCTAGTGTGACACCATTTCCTTTCCAACAGCCTGTTCTCCTCAAATAAAGTGTAACTGGTCTCCGCTGGCTGGTACAATAGGCAGGGTTGGAATTTAAAGGCTTTCCAGAAAATCGAAGCACTTGTCTAACGACACTGGGAAATCACACACACGCACACACGCGCACACACGCGCCCACACGCGCACACACACACACACTGGAATTAGTCTTTCCATTTAGTATCAACACTTGAGGTTTTCTCAGCCTTCATGGACATGTGGTTCTCTCCACAGGAGAAAGTGGACGGGCTGGAGGAGATGAGCAGAGAGCACCGGCTGGAGCTTCAGTTCCAGAAGAGGACAAATACTGAGATGAAGGAACTGACTGACAGCCTCAATGGAGAAGTCAGCCTTTACAGGTGAGACCAGACAGCAGAACTACAAAACTACAGGTGAATCAGATTTGACAAATGGCTTCACTAAAATCTTAGAGAAGCACTCCACTTGAAAGTCATTAATGGACAGCTGCAATCCAAAAACGCTGTTAAAATTTGGATTGACTATAAGTTTTAATTGCTGGGCTAAAAGCATACTCAACCTACATTATCACTGCTATTGAAATCAGTACAGAGATAAAGTTTGTTCAGAAATCAGGACCTTTTAGCTAATAAGTTGTAAGACTTAATGCAATACATAGCTAATATTGGCTCTTGTTATTAGAATCAGCTGCTTTGCTGGTAAATGATGAACTGATTTACCATCAACTATAACCTTGTGTTCTTTGCCTACAGGGGCATGGTTGCCGAGAGTAACAAGAATGATTTAACGGCGGTAAAGGACAAAACATGAGAACTAAAGCCAACAGTCTGCTGCTCTCGAAAGGCAGTTTAGGTAACATAGCAGATTGACCAGCTCTTTAGTTTAAACACACTCAAGTCACAGCCAGTACCATCCTGCAGCCAAGATGCTCACTCGCATCAATGTAAGACCTGTCATAACACATAAAAACAACTGAAGCATAAAGAAAAACAAAATGTAATACTATTACATTACTATTATAAGAAAGCATGAGGTATGGTTTACATCACTGAAGGACACTGGCACTAAAACTGTTGGCAACAGTTTTTGGAACCAAAACATTCTAGAAAACACAAGTCCTACAACAGACTAGAACTGTAGTAAAGCAGTCAATCAAAACAACAATGGACATGCCATTGAAACACATTGGGAAATACCCTGAAAGTTTTGATCGAACCCACCCGTCTACATTTAGACTATTGTTTCAAAGTCACACTGTGTTGAGGTAGAATAGGATTGAGATTAATGTATGGATGTCAATGTCGATACATTTAAATACAATTTTTGTCACTTTTTAACCTGAAACCGACAACTTGTGAATGTGTAATATATCAAAACTGCCAAATGTAACTGAATAGATGTGGTAAATAGGTTCATGGAACAGCACCAAATGGAAACGGCATGACAATGCATGGGTATGGGTTTGATGCTGGCATGGTTGTCAACCCCAATATATATTTTTCTTCACCAAAAATCCACCCCATTATAGCTCAAAATACTTTATTGACCAATTGACCTTATAATGCTAGCAATGCTACTATCTGATGAGTGGCACATAGCAACACTTCTCAATCTAGGACTGTTTTATACAAAGCAGCACAACTCAAATAATAGTATATAAAAATCTAAACTCTTAAAATTTGTGCCTGTTCAAAAAAAGTTGAAATATTTGACAAATACTCAGTCCATAAGATCTGTTTTGGACTGGGTGCTAATTAAAGCATCCTTCCTCTCTCCCACATGGGGGGGCACGGCCTAGAGCATTACTGAATTCAAATTTACCTCTTTCCCACATCTATTGAACCACCTGAAGAACGTTCTAGAACATTCTATTAAGACTGATGAAAAGTGTTTGTGTTCTTTATACTGAGAAGAACACTATGCCATCAATAAAAGTTTGTTCTTACAGACGCTAAACTGTGTGAGTGATCCTGATAAGTTCACTGCCGTTAGTCAAAGCAGAACTGGCTGGTTTTGGGACACAGCCAGGATGAGGAAAGCTGTGCATATAAGGGCAACGTAGTGGACTCTTTGAAACAGTGACAAGCTGAGAAAGACATCTTCCCTGAATACGTGGAGCACCTAACCGAACCACCATTTCAGCGTTTACATTTAAACAATGTCAGAGGATGTCGAGAAGTGACGGAGCAGTGGTTGTAGAGTTAGAAGAGATGTTCTCTAAACAAAGACGAGAATAACGGAGAGTTGACACAGACAGTGCCTCCCAAATGGATCCCTACTCCCTTATGAATGTGGTTCAAAGTACTGCACTACACAGGGAACAGGGTTCAGTTTGGGGTGCATCTAAGGTTGAGGATGTCTTACTACAACCAGAAACCTGCCTGACATCACACACTCAAAACTTGTTAAGTAAACATCATAGGAGGGCTTCTAAAACAGGCCCGTTGGTAATAAATAGGTTCACAAAGGGTAAATGTTTGTTCCCCGGTGAGAGTTTCACAGGATGAATATTAGAAACAGAGTGACGACATTTTCAAATGATGCTTTAAATGGATGCCATGTCAGTAAATATAACTTAAATAAAATAATAAAACTGGATTTTCTCTGGTCTCAAAATGGTCTGGTTAGGCAGTCAGATCGAACCAGTCAGATGTATTTAACTTAATTTCAGATTGAGCGGCACACCCAACTTCTACCATGTAAAAAGATCTCCAGCAGAACGATAAACCCCCTCTAATATGCCAAGCCTAAAACCTGTGACTGAAATGGAGTCAGCAGTTTGTTCCAACTGCTTGGTTTTTATCCAGCAGCACATACTCTGAGATGGCCTCTAGGTTTTCAATGACTACAGATCCAGGAGTCAAGAATGGAAACTTTTTTATTCAGAAAGAACTGACTGTACAATTGAATAGAGGATAAAGTTATAGGACAAAGAAAAAAAAACAAAGACATCACAATATCAAAAACATTAAAAAGCCAAATACTTCAGAACAAAAAGAAAAATTTTCCAAATACCTACTGGGTCTTCATTTACAGAGGGACAAATTTTGTGAAAATAAACAGCTTAACGACTGGCACAGTTAAGAGTTAGAGGGAAAAAAAATCCTTAATCCTGCAATGTAACTTTTTGGAAAACTACAAAAAATTACAAACTAGTAATATGGTAAGTACTAGCATATTGGATGCAGGGGTTGAAAACATCAACTTTAAAAATACAAAATACAGACAATTTAACACAATATCTAACTAGCAAAAAAATTATATTATGGACAAAATAATATACTGTGTATATTTGGGAATCGGTTATATTGTCCCTGTATTATTCCTGATTCAGTAAAAACAAAAAATAATTTAAAAATCTACGTAAAATTTGGGCTGACAGGAAAAATGAATGAAACGTTAGATAGTGCACCTTTAAGCATTTTTTTTTTTAAATAGCCATTGCTAACGCGAGGCACGAGTTTCTACTAAATACATTTTTCTTTCAATAGAGATGTACTAATGAAGTGGGAGTGGTTTGGCATACCGGGCAGAGGGAATGGGGGGGGGGTCTAGCTATTGAGGGATTAGAAAAATAATCTTTATATTACAGTACAAAACCAGTTCTAAAACAGGGCTCTACAGTGCGACAGTTTTCCTTGCATATGAGACAATGAGAAAATAGATGTGCGCAAACTGCAAAATCCAAGTAGGCATACACTTGTGATTTACACACAAAAACAAATACTTTCCTAGTTGTAGTATTTATGCATATTATTTATTTTTTCACTGAGTGAAAACTACAAAAACCATAATGCAATGCAGAACTTAACGAGCAAATCGTAGCCTAGTAAAACTGCCTCAGCTGTAGTAAGGTTCTGGAACTAAGCGTAAGCTTTTGAATTAGCAGCTAGCTAGCTCTTCAGAGGACGTGTTGTCGAAGTGTTCACAAAAACACAGCTCGTGCCAGAACACAAAATGCATCAATAAATATTTTCAGCAACATTTAAGAGTTGTAGCAACATTTCTGAGAGTTTTCTGTGTTGACAGATTCACATCAGATCCACTAGGTCCACTACACCTAGTGTATTACGTGTGATTATTAACACACAGACCAGCAGTACGTCTCTGCCACGCAGCCCCTAACCAACACTGCTTCACTGAAGAACAGGTCTCTACCTTCTTTGGATTAGTGCGCATTTCAGACGTAGTAGGCTGTTTAAATATAACTAAATATTTGAGGATGTGGCTGTATTAACAAAGCATTAAACACTTTCTTGAAGCACTTGCCCAGGGGACAGACAATCACACAGCCTGCACAAATGTAGCTCGATATGATTTGATTGAGATTTCGGAATAGACGGACTTCTAAATCAAACCAAGGAAATTGCAGTTCAGTATTAACTATCTGGGCCGCTCAAAGTTAACAACGAAACTATTATTTTTGTATAGCCAACTACATTTAGTCTGCTTAGCTAGATAACATGTCTATCGAACAGATTATCAAACGACAGGAAGAACTGGGAAAGAGAAGGCTCATCTTACAACAGACCTTAAAAGACCACCAATTAAGGTAGGATAAAATGTTGTGTAATCAGTATAAACCTACACAATATCCAAGGGCGTAGCAGTTGAAATAGGGGATTACACATTATATTAAGCATATTCTTATTGCTTTTGCTTTTCAGATTTTTAAAATAGAGAAATAAAATGTTTACAGTGTTTATAAGTTGGTTGCTTAAAATAGCACCTATTATGTACACTTAGAAACGATGTGTTAAAAAAATAACACGATGCATCCAATTAGGGCCAACGCGTTGTGTTTTAAACCAAACACAATCTTGATGTCAGTATAAACAGTTTTTTGCTGACAGCGTGACAGATACTGGTTTAAAAGTAATACGTGTTGTCCCTAACTGGACACAACATGTATTATTTTATTCTGTTCCAGGAGTGTTGGAGCAATTTCAGAGGTGTGCGTCTCTCTCTGTCTCTCTCTGTCTCTCTCTGTCTCTCTCTGTCTCTCTCTGTCTCTCTCTGTCTCTCTCTGTCGGGGGGAGGAAATGTGTATGAGAGGGAGTAGGGCAGTGAATGTTTATGAATGGGTGTGTAAGGCAGAGGATGCTGTCAAACTGTGAAAACTGAAATATGGTTTACAGTTTCACAATAACAATATTTTTATAGTGCTCCTACACTTTCTTGTGTACGCCTAGAGTCCTGTAAGAGCAGGGATATTTCTTAACACGATAAATTACTCTTACACCACAAAGGGAGGGGTAGGGGAGCAAGAGGGACAATGCCCATTACAAATCCATCTACTTTGATTCAAGGAAAAGTACGTACTTGCTCGATCGCACTTTCCCTGGCCTCCACTAATCCAGTGATTTATGGAAAGTAGTGAACAAGTATATACTTGGATGTTGTTACTGGGCACATTAAGCTAACACATACTGGGGGTTTTATGCCATGTTGGTCAGAGGTGAGTACTTGAGGTGGGAAGGGGGTGGAGTCACATGTGATTGGTTCACTCAGGCAGTGACCTCTGGGTCTGTTCCCGCCTCTGGATCCTCATCATTATAGATGTTTTCAGCCTGAAGTGAAATGGACAGAGAGAGAGAGATATTGAGGCAGTGTTTTAGATGGAGAGTATGTTGTACATAGAGACAGCAAACATGTGCATGTGGAACAGTGCATGTATGTGTGCGTGCGGAACAGTGCATGCATGTATGTGTGCGTGCGGAACAGTGCATGCATGTATGTGTGCGTGCCTCTCACCATCTGCCACACTTGCATGATGTTGTCCTCAGACACGGAGCAGATTACCCAGGGTTCATTGGGGTTCCAGGAGAAGTCAGAGATCTTTGCCGTGTGTCCTCCATGGATGAACTGGAATAAAGTTGTCAAACATTTAAACAGTGCTTGACAATAGCGGCACAAATCAACATCACCAAAAACTGACTCAATTATCCAAAATTGTTCTATTTCTAAATCTGTCAGGAACTGAACTTAAATGCTACAAAAGATGCAATCTGTTGTAGTAGTTAACCGAACACACTGTTATAGCACAAACTGTTCTAGCCTCAGTGCCTTTATTGTGAAGCTACAACACCAAAAATGTTATAGCCCCAGCACCTTTATTGTGAAGTTACAACAACAGCAAAACTGTTCTAGCCTCAGTGCCTTTATTGTGAAGCTACAACACCAAAAATGTTATAGCCCCAGTACCTTTATTGTGAAGTTACAACAACAGCAAAACTGTTCTAACCTCAGTGCCTTTATTGTGAAGCTAAAATACCAAAAATGTTATAGCCCCAGCACCTTTATTGTGAAGTTACAACAACAGCAAAACTGTTCTAGCCTCAGTGCCTTTATTGTGAAGCTACAACACCAAAAATGTTATAGCCCCAGCACCTTTATTGTGAAGTTACAACAACAGCAAAACTGTTCTAACCTCAGTGCCTTTATTGTGAAGCTACAATACCAAAAATGTTATAGCCCCAGCACCTTTATTGTGAAGTTACAACAACAGCAAAACTGTTCTAGCCTCAGTGCCTTTATTGTGAAGCTACAACACCAAAAGTGTTATAGCCCCAGCACCTTAATTGTGAAGTTACAACAACAGCAAAACTGTTCTAGCCTCAGTGCCTTTATTGTGAAGCTACAACACCAAAAATGTTATAGCCCCAGCACCTTTATTGTGAAGTTACAACAACAGCAACTCACCAGCAGCTCGGGGGGGCCATCCTCAGCATCCTCAGGTGACTGCTCCTCTCCGATTTTACTGGAAACACAAACACACATCAGTACTCAGGAGGCCTGCGTATGCTAAACACTGAATCTAGTCCATTACTACTGAAAGGCTCCACAAGCATTTCTGCACCCCACCTGAGGTCCCAAACGTTGAGCCTCCTGTCTGTACCGCTGGATGCCAGGATGGTTTCATTATGGGGCGACCACTGGACCTATGGGGGGCCAATCAGAGAGCTCAGGTCAGACACACAACCAATCCCACCCAATCTTTTCATTCCCGATGCGCACTATGTATTTTCTACAAACTAAAGTCACTCGGTTACAATGGGATAAAAGTGTATTCAGCAAATTCACATTGTCTTTCAAGACACAACAAATATAATTAAAAGTGCACACTTACAGAGAAAACTGGTCCGTGGCCAAAATTATTTTAAACCAACGTCCCCTCTGGAATATCTAAACACTTAAACCCATGCCCTACCTGGAATATCTAAACACTTAAACCCATGCCCTACCTGGAATATCTAAACACTTAAACCCATGCCCTACCTGGAATATCTAAACACTTAAACCCATGCCCTACCTGGAATATCTAAACACTTAAACCCATGCCCTACCTGGAATATCTCGTCCTTGTGTGATTCAAAGGAATGTAGCTTCAGTTTGAGGTTCCTCAAATCCCACAGCGCAACAGTCTGAAGACCGAAAAAAGACAAAGATGAAATTCAGCAATCAAGGATTAGTTGCAGTCATTTAGTCGGTTAGTAAACCTAGTAGGTGCAATAGAAAACAAGCTCAACTGCTCAGCATGTACTGTGGAAAGTCTGGTGAGCAAGTCAGTCTGCTGGACGTAATACAGAGCCATTCAGGACGAACAGGCTTGAAAATTTGAACCAATGAAGCAGATACTTAATCATGACGATGCAAAAACCTGCTTCTCTCCGATTTTCCTAACTAGAGTTATTCAGCTCTAATGACTGCGATTTCAAAGTGCTACGAGGCTCTGAAGAATCCACTGGTTTAAGGTCATGTTACTTCACGTTGTGACATACCTTGTCAGCAGAGCCGGTGGCCAGGATGAACTCGCTGTAGGGGTTGAAGGAGAGGCAGTTTACCTCGGCTGTGTGGGCGTCGACTGCGTGGCTAGGCTTGGACGTGTTGTTGGAACGAGTGTCCCAGCTGAGAGACGGGTCAAAGGTTAGAACACTCGGACACTTGCCTGTACTTGTTAAATCAGTTTCTATGGTTCAAAAGCAGGGTACACAGCCCCTAAGCCCTTGAATGACATTTAATTTCATCACATCTAAGTGGACTTGACAAAGATACTGAACAGTTACCTAATACCCTGACGCACTTTCCAACGCACCTCACAAGGAGCCTGATCAATGAGGTTCAAGTCTGACAGAAAAAGTGTTGTGTTGAAGTTGTCACTGTGGCAACCAAATTAGAACACACCACTAAATTTCACAGTGATTGACACCAATGCTTAAGGTCAACCTAAATAAATAATTCACAGGAATTCCCACCAGGGGCTGTGGCGAGGGCAAGTGTACAGGGCAAGTGTACAGGGCAAGTGTACAGGGCAAGTGTACAGGGGCTGTCTAGTTTGCATCTGGACACCAGCCAGAGTCCTTTCTCCTTCCAATGCAATTTCATCAAAATTCTAGGTTTAGCTTGGCCTTAAAATCAGGAGATCTAGTATTTATTTATAAAAGTTCTTTAAGAGTTCTTTACTAAGTCTTTATTGGATACGGATGGCCTTCCTTACATCATCAGTTTCTGGTCGTCAGCCACAGATCCAAAGAGTGACTCGTGCAGCAGATGCCACGACACGTCCTCCACCACAGCAGTGTGACCCGTGAAGATTGTCTTGGCGTCCACGATCTTGCCCTCCTTGGGCACAGCGCTGATGTCCCACATACAGATGGTCTGCAGACACACAACCGAGCGGTTAATGTCGACATGCTGAATCTGCTCCCTTTATGTTTGACCATCGGAGCTCATCGATGTGAGTAACAGCCTAACGTGGAAGCAATAGTTCGGTTTGTGTCGCGTATTAGTGTGCGACTTACGTGGTCGTCGGAGGCGCTGAGGAGACACCCGGAGAGGTTGGGGTTCCAGGACAGACCGTACCCCTCCTTCTGGTGACCTCTCAGACGAAGGTCGGGCGTACACTCCCCCGAGGGGTCTGGAGAACAGGGGGCACAATATTTTCATTATTCACTTCAAATCAGAACTGTCAATGCACTTTGTGCCAACTGCTGGTATAAAAAGGGCATCACAAAATAAATGTTATTTTATTGATTAGCTTACTTCCAGGACAGACATGTGCATATGGGTTGGGGTCAAAGAAACAGCAAGCTTTTCTGTTTCCTTACCAGGTTTGGACGGGTGTTTGGTGTAGTCGAAGACGAGCACGTCAGACGTGGGGGTTTTGGTAGCGATGATGCAGGGGTTCTGGGGCATGTAGCGAGCCCGGTTCACCTCTCCCTCGTGGTTGATCTTGATCTCAATCTCGATCTTCCCGCTCACTGATCCAAAACCTCCAAACTCTGAAAAGAGAAAGACAAGAGAGCTGGTTAGACAAAAACACCCACCAGTCAGATACCAGAGTGTTTAAAAACGTTAATAATGTGTGGTTCTGACTGTGTGTAAGTCTGTGGACATACAGTGCATCTGGAAAGTATTCCCAGTGCTTCACTTTTTCCACATTTTGTTGTTTCACAGTTATTCACAAAATTGATTAAATTATATTTTTTCCCTCAATTCTACAAACAATACCCCATAATGAAAATGTGAAAGAAGTGTGTTTGAAATAAATAAACAAATAAAAACGAGAAAAGTACATAAGTATTTACAGTCTCTGCACAATACTTTATTGAAGCACCTTTGGCAGCAATTACAGCCTCAAGTCTTTTTGAGTATGATGCTACAAGCTTGGCACACCTACTTTTGGGCAGTTTCTCCCATTCTTCTTTGCAGGACCTCTCAAGCTCCATCAGGTTGGTTGAGGAGCGTTGGTCCACAGCCATTTTTAGATCTCTCCAGAGATGTTCAATCAGGTCTCTGTGCATTGCTGCATTCATCTTTCCCTTGATCCTGACTAGTCTCCCAGTTCCTGCCACTGACTAACATGCCCACAGCATGATGCTTTATGTAGGGATGGTATTGGTCAGGTGATGAGCAGTCCCTGGTTACCTCCACACATGGCACTTGCCATTCAGGCCATAGAGATCAATTTTTGTTGTTTCATTATACCAGAGAATTTTGTTTCTCATGGTCTAAGAGTCCTTCAGGTGGTTTGAACAAACTCCTGGCGGGCTCTTATGTGCCTTTTACTGAGGAATGGCTTACATCTGGCCACTCTACCATAAAGGCCAGGTTGGTGGAGTGCTGCATTTCTCTCCACAGAGAAATATAGGAGCTGTGTCAGGGTGACCATCGGGTTCTTGGTCACCTCCCTGACTAAGGCCCTTCACCCCAAACCATCAGTTTGGCCAAGTGGCCAGCTCTAGCTAGAATCCTGGTGGTTCCAAACTTCTTCCATTTATGGATGATGGAGGCCACTGTGCTCATTGAGACGTTCAATGCTGCAGATATTTTTCTCTACCCTTCCCCAGATCTGTGCCTCGATACAATCCAGTCTCGGAGGTCTACAGGCAATTCCTTGGACTTCATGGCTTGGTTTGTGCTCTGACATGCACTGTTAACTGTGGGACCTTATATAGACAGGTGTGTGCTTTTCCAAATCATGTCAGATCAACTGAATTTACCACAGGTGTACTCCAATCAGGTTGTGGAATCATCTCAAGGATGATCAGTGGAAACAGGATGCACCTGAGCTCAATTTTGAGTGTCATGGAAAAGGCTGTAAATAGTTATGTACTTGTGCTTTTTCGTTTTTTAAATTTGCTAAGATTTCAAACACACTTCTCTGACATTGTCATTATGGGGTATTGCTTGTAGAATATTGAGGGAAATAATGAATTTAATCCACTTCAGAATAAGGGTGTAACAAAACGTGGAAAAAGTAAAGCGCTGTGAACACTTTCTGGAGACAATGTACAGCAGCCGCGGTCAGTGGATCAGGACGGGCTCGTATTACGCTCACAACCGGAGTGAATGGAATGTGTGCAAATCAAAAAAACAATTGGTCTTGTTCGTTGCGCACCATTCCATTCACTCCGGTTCCGAGCGTAATACGAGCCCGTCCTCCCCAATTAAGATCCACCGACCGCGGCTGATGTACAGATCTGTGTGTCAACGCAAACAGCAAGAGTGTTTCCCACCGCCTTTTTCGCTGTCGTAGTGTGAAGCATCAAACTGGGCATCATCGTTGGGCAGCTGGACGCTGGCGATGACAAGGTGATTCTGCTCATCCGACGTGTGCGTGCCCAGAACCAGGCGATGCACGCTGAAGTCCTTTCCCTCAGGCCTGGCAGGAACAACACATTAGTTTCGTTTCCTGTTTTACCTTTATTTTACCAGGACCGAGAACAGCTTCTCATTTACAGCAATGGTCTAGGGAAAAGTGGGGGGGGGGGGGGGCTGAAAGACTATTGAAAGCTGGGGATGATTACGTTGCCATGATGTTTTAAGACCAGATTGGAAATGTGTCCAGGACACCGGTGTTAACACCCCTACTCTTATGAGAAGTGCCATGGGATCTTTAGTGACTAGTCAGGACAACCGTTTAATGACCCATCCGAAAGATGGCACCCTACGCAGCGCACATGTCCCCATCACTGCCCTGTGTGGATCATCTTTAGAAGGAAGATTGTCCCCTACTGGCCCCCCAACACCCATTCTAGCAGCATTGGTATCGCATCCAGGGACTAACCAGACCCATTCCTGCTTAGCTTTAGAAGCAAACCAGCAGTGGAATACAGGGATCTATGCTGCTGGAAGGAGAACTGTTGCATATTGAGTCTCATCTTGCAACATTCTAGTGTAACTTTTTAAACATTAGGCAGCCACCATGCAGTTGGCTGGTCAACTCCAGAATGTGTGTGACCTTGACTGTCTGGTAAGTATTGTGTGTGTGTGTGTGTGTGTGTGTGTGTGCACGCGCGCATCCAGGGCCCATTAGCTGACCATGACATCAGTGCTGCATGGCACAAGGGTTTGTTCACTCTTAAACAAATGGTTTGTCGACAAACACAGCTTTAAAAAACCCATAACCAAACAGAGGAATCTATATGCATTTATTTGACTAAGTATTTTACATCCAAATCATTTAGGTAAGGTTAATTAATACTTGATAAAAAATAAAAACAGGGACAGTTATTTTAAAACGTCACACAGTTTTCATTAGTACCAATACACACAAAGCAAAAGCATATTCATTTTGGAAACATTTCAACACAAACAACCGGCAAGACGTGGGCCGCTGTGGGCGGAGCGTTACCTGGAGACGTCAGGCAGCCACTGCGCGGTGAGACTGGGCCACTCTAGAGCGTGAGTCATCACCAGGTCATAAAGGAACGGCGTGTTCTTCTTCCAGATCTTATACTCCTCGTTTATCACGCGCTCCTCCACGGCATCATCAAAGGCAGCTGAATAGAGGACACAGTTCAGTGTTACAGTTTCAATGGACCCGAATTGAAATCCAATGTAAGTGCAGAAGTGCAGTTCTGACTTGAGATCATAACACATCATAACACATGTGTAATAACCATGCGTAACCATGTCTAACCCACGGTGTGATACGTATTGCAGTTTAATGTTCACTGTACAGTAATGGTACAGTGCAAAAAATTATAAACAATTTTGTTTTTAGTTTAATTGGGTGCATATCCGCAGCGACAAAAACACCTATGGTTATTTCTTTGGCCTGATCAGATTCTGCGGATAGGGCTGCTTGAATACAGAAGAAACAGTTGTTTTTGTTTCCATCTGCCTCTGCAACCAAACGTTTATATGGACAAAGTAACATTTTGAAGCCTAGTGCAACATTTTAGAAAACTCTTAAAACATACAGTTTGCACATGCATTGCCCCATAGCTACATTATTTACATATAAGTAACCTGGCTCTAAATTAACACAACAATACATCACTTAAGGTTTGTCTGATTAAATTAGGTTGATCAGGTTAATGTGCCAATCCTGTAGACTATGTTGCAATAGCCCTGAATTGTCAGGACGGTCATTTACACAAGGCTATACACGGCCCACTCTGATTTGTGAATTATTTTCCATGCCTTATACTCATGGAATGACATGCTGTGTAAACTTAAGCTAGATGTTTTGGTACCCGCCTGTTTAATTTTTTTATTTTTTTATTTAACCTTTATTTAGCCAGGTAAGTTGACTAAGAACTGTTTCTTATTTACAGCTACAACCTGGGAGCATTTAGGGTAAAGTGTCTTGCTTTACATTTGGCTCAGTCGGGAATCGAACTGGCAACCTTCTGACTACAAGTCTGACTCCCTACCCAATGAGCCATCTGCGCCCCGTGTAATGCAGTTCAAATGCCTGTTCCATTATATTTTACTATTAACTGTGAATGCCTTAAAGTACTTTTCGTAAACAAGTGTTTTTTATTTAATCGTATTAATTGCTGCCCTTGTTATATTGCTATATCATAGCCCATAACTTTAATTGAGACTCCTGATCTCAGCTTGTTTTCCCCTGTTTACATTTAGGTGAATAATAATAGCCCCGAAATACACATACTACAGCGTAGTAGGTGATACAGGCTAAATATTTGAAAAGAAACTGGCATACATAAATCATGGGGGGACTTGGAGTAAAATGTTCAGAACTGCCAGGTTAACCAATTTAGCTATTTTTTATCTTGTTGTTTTTTGTTCCAGTGAACCGCAGTTCTTGTCTAAGTGCAGTTTGATACCTAGTTAGTTAGGTAGCTTGTTGTCGAAAGATGATACGCCTGTAGTTGTGATATTAACTCTATCAGACATTTAACTAGAACGAACTGTAAATACAGAGGTTACGTTAGCTAAAACGCTCGACAGTCTGGTGGAATGTATCGGACCAGGCCTCCTTAACAACAGTGAAACACTACCCGGCGGATTAGCACCCAAGCTACTGCAGTAGTCCGCAACAATCTACATCAATTTAGAAATACAGTATAATAGAAAAGTAACAATCACTACCTTCCTTATCGGCCATTGAAGCAAATCGACGGGATACTGTAGATGGAATCTTGAAATCGTATAGCTACCTAGTTCACCGGGAACATTAGCTACTGTAGACACAACGTTACAGATTAGCTTTGTGTCTAGTATATCTGCTGTGAACACGTTCGCGCCAACTCCGAAACACATAGCAATGGAAAAAGTATTTCCGGGTCAGAAAAGATCGGGAAATTTCAAAATAGAAATCTGCGAAATTTTCTCATAAAAGTGTCACATAACTGTGTCATGATTATCGACAGCAACTGTATAAAATTTAAGAAAAAATAACCTTAACACTTATTCGTATTTGTACATATTTAACTGACATTTGCAAACAATGGGATATTTAACATGCATGCAGCCAATGATCGATGGGATATATTCACCGGCCACACAAATATCTAATCAGACAAACACGTGGCAGCAAGTCATTGTAGACCAAGGGGCAAACTCCGAGGCTGACAAATGAAGCCAACAAGGAAGTAAAAAAAAATGCAATTCATCGAATGGCCACTTGAGGCTGGCTGCAGAAAGGAGCAATTTCAATAGACCTCTATGGCAAAATGCCCAACTTTACAGCTGAAATAAACATGTTTATAGCCTGGTTCAAAAAATGGTTTTGGTGTATATTGC